>JAHZNJ010002550.1:0-13579 GCA_027744475.1 Lepidocyrtus cf. sotoi NNG-2020
AAGAAACTTTCCCCACGTGAAACAAAGTGAATGCCCGCTAAATTATATGCAGATAAAGTTATTCCGGAAAATTGGTCCTTGTCATGTTACATAAGAAGTGTCTCATCATCATCATCCACATCATCATCATTTGTAAATTTCTAGTTCCTTGTTAGCAGGGATAAGCCCTGTTTTCCTACTGAACTGGTTACTCCTTTCCGTTTTCCTTTTCCTTCCACTTTCTCATTTTCCTCGTCAACTTTTTGACAAGGAACAAATCAGGAGAATGAAACGAAGGTGACAATTTAATCTAAAATAATCGCTACAATTCCGTTTATAACTTTTCCCTTCAAGTTAGATAATAATGATGATGAAATGATGATGATGATAATATAATATGATCCTCATCGCAATTTGTTGGAAGCTTTAATAAAAAATTTGCACAATTTTTTTTCACCGTTCTTCAGCTTAATCTTTTTCCTCTTTTGATAACGTTTTTATATTGTCATTATAACATTATGGAATATGGAATGGCATGTCATAAAAATTTAACATGTTGACCGTTGAAGTATCCGTTATAATGTATCGTTTAAAGTAAAGTACGAGTACCTTCTTCTGATTATACCTGGTTCACATTAATCATACATAATATTAAAAATTGTGTCTCTTCTCTTCAAGCTTAAATAAAACTAAGTTATTATTAAGAAGAAGAAGAATACTTTAAACGTTTTATCTAAAGATAAGAAGGCACACATATAATTTTATTTTATTATTATCATTTTCAACTTGATTCCTGTCGGTCGGTGGGTGGGTGTAGCTGCGCGTTTCAAATTATTTGTGCCTTACCTACTACGCTCATTTCATTTCACAGTACAAACATTGATCAAGTAGAAGATAGTGGAGAGGAGAAGGAGGAGGAGAATACATCGCATCACATCCAGCTTGTGAAATTCTCTTTGAGAGGAGGAAGGCGCTCGCTCAGGGACACATAAAATATTAAAGCCATTTGCATAATGTCTTCGGTAAAGAAAGAAGGTAATTCGAGGGAATCTTGTCAACTTTATCTTACGCATAAACACTTTTAAAAAGGGTCTCAAGTGTTTCACTCACTACTACTCCTTCCTTCCTTTTCGCTTTTCTTCCAAAAACTCTTCTTCTTCTACATAAAAAATTATATGAATATGAATACGAAAATTATACACTTATAATAGGTAAAATGTTTGTGTGGAGGTGGCAAACAAAACACGACAGCAGACTGAAGAAAATTTTACAAAGTATGGCATGCTTTCTCAACAACCACACCACTACCCTTTCCTTTAATTTCTTCGTAGGCAGACACCACGTACATAGTAGCATGCATAGTTGTATCGTTGTACGTACGTAAAGAAAGTACATGACAACACGATTCCGGCCAGTTTCTTTTCACATTTACTATTATTATTACACCGGGTACTTTCCATTCCATATAATATTAAACGATAATCACACGGATCAGCATTTACTGTGAAAATAGCGTTTTACCAAATGTATGTATTCATAGTGTGTACCCGTATAGGCATTCTCTTAATGATGATTACTCAGATAAATAGGCACTCTTCTTCTTGGCACTACACCTTTCTTCACATTCACACTGTGCATGAGCTTCCTTTCTATTTTTTTGGCATTTTAAACTTTCGGATTTTTAAAAAGCATTCACTAAAAAACCTAGCGTAGTAAATATTATGCTACAGTCTACAGTAGTGCTATTGTCGTGTAGAACTCTTTGGAATAGGAAAACGAAATTCTTGAAAGATCATTGTAAAAGTAATGGATAAAAAACCAAATCAAAGCTTGCATGCATGTATTTCGTAATTCGCAATTTTTTTTATGCCACGTTACATTTAAAGAGAGGTTACTGGCTTTGTAAGTAGCCTACCCATATACCTACCTATTTACCTATGCATGTGGTTTGTTTAACGGTTCGAATGAAACTAGTTTCTTCTTATTCGCGAAAATAAAGAGGTTCGTTGGAAGCATGCCTAAAACTCCTTTTCACATTCTTTCTCTCTGACTTCTAGAAACAAAGGTGGAGCTCGAACGACGAAACAAAAAAGGAAGTGAAAAGAAGAAAAGGCACAGAGACAGAAGTAGGGAAAAAGAGAAAAAAAGATCTTTGAGTCTTGCTCTCGCTGATGTGAGTGCAAAAAAGGTATTTTTGGAGATATTCATTTGGTTGGAAAGACAAACCATTTCAGTCTTCTTTTGCACACAGCAGAACAGAGCAGCAAAGGATTTTTTTTCAAGGAAGAGAAAATCTAAAAAAGAAAAATGAAATGAAAAGGCACTTGAAAATTTCTACAGTGCGGTGGCGGAAAACAATGTGGCAAAATGAAAAAAAATAAAATGAAGTACATAAATATCACGGGAACAACTTGGCATAAAACGATAAGGTAAGAAAAGGATAAAAAGAAGAGGAGCAGCATCAGCTAGCACCAGCGGAAGAACAAAGAAAAACGTCCACAACGTGTACTCACGCACATGACATTACTAAACTGGATCCTTTATTCCTTACTTTTACTCTTCTTTTGGTTGTTGGATGTGAATGGAGTGAAAAGGAAAGGGAAACTGGGTAAGAAAAGAAATTCGTGAAGAAAAAAGTATGCTCAGCTGGAGTTTGAACCAGTTTTTACCCAACACGGTTGCATGTTTTCTCTAAAATGTGTTAGTTTTTTAAAACAAATATCTTGGTCCTCGTTTTTTAAATAAATGCCTACATAAGTACATACATAATTAATGGCAATTTCTCCCCACTAGCATTCTTTCTTGAGTCCTGCATTAAAAGCTAGTTGAAAAGAGGTTAAATAAAATTCAGGTTAGTTTAACCATAAGTAATATTTTAAAACAAAATAGTTAGCGCTATAGCGCTGAATATATAAAATAAGGAGAGGATTTTCTCTATATTGTTATATTTTTTTAGCTTTCAATAGGATTATTTTATTTTTAAAGAAATTGTGCAAAATAATTCGTTTATGGGGAAAAGATAATCCTGGGGGAAAATCTTATTTCTAAGTTTGCTGAAAAACTTACACACACACACACACACACACAAAGTACCAGTTAACGAGACATTGTACTTAAGAAACATATAAGCATATTGTATTACTCGTATGTAGGACAATAATAGTTAACAGTTTTTGCTTCCAACTAACCAACCATCTCTAATCACACTCCTTGGTCAAATTTTGTGTGAACAATAGCACCAGTCCCAGCTGCTTCTACCGTTACTGATCTGGGTTGAACAGATACAGGATTGGTTTATGTACTTATGCGCTAAAGTAAATAAAAGCTTCTGTTCTTCCTTCCTTCCGAAGTCTTCCTTTATATTTTTTGGTAGAGAGAAGGGAGTGAGTGAGAGGGACAAACCTTGTTTTTGAAGTGGATTGGATTGTTTGGAGTGGGTTGGTTAGCTGAAAGATAAAGTAAACAACTTTTTTCTTCTGTCGCTCTCCCTCTCTGTGTGTACAATGTACAATGTACAACCTTTGTCGTAAGTAATGTACATAAGTGAAGTGAATATAGTTTTATGATGGATGAATTGGTTTTTATATTACTTATAAAAATGTATACAGTAGAGCATTTTTGTACAAAGAGACATCATTAGATGAAATAGTAAAGGGCATGACAAAAAAGTTGAACAAATAAAAAATATTGATCAGAAAACGTAGTATCAGTAAGAGCAGCAGCGTAACTTCATATGGCATAAAGGCTGATAAAAATCATACTCGTAGAAGGACGTTACCCTGACTGATAAGTGTGATGATGATTCTGATGATGATAACAACATTATTGGAGCTTTGTACTACTATTGTGTACCCTTTTTTATTTATACAATAATTATTGTATGTATGTGTAACGTCTACCCACAAACAATGCGAAGGCGTATCGAGCATTCCACACACTTCAACCATCCATTCATTCCTAATTCCACTTGGACGCCAAATGAACTAGGGCAGACAAAAAAAGTTTCGAAGTTTATTCGAGCGCAGGAAAAGAAGGAACGGAGAAAGAGTAAAGAACATCGAGTACAGAAAAAAGAAACCCTCTACGCTCAAAACAACACCAACACCGCACCACCAAGTTAAATGCTACTACTGTAATAAGCTAACTGAGTATGAAATCAACTCTTTTAGCAATATGCATTAGTATCGTTAAATATTATGTCATCTTGAGGAAACCAATATAAAAATGTATGATGATAGCTAAAAAATATAAAAAAATAAAACTCTCCACAATTGTTTTTCGGCCAAGTCCAAAAAAACTGTTTCAGGAGGAGGAAAAGTAACAAACAAACGAGTGATGGTGATGACAAAACACATTCTATCTCAGCTCAGCTTAAACTCTAATAATGTAATATTGCATTAAATAAAGTAAGTAGTAAGTTGTGTTGTTTTCAAAGGACAAAAAACAAGTCCGCTAAGAAACTGTGTCTAGAAGTACGTTGCTGAAAAACGGCTCAAGAAAAAAAATAGAACTTTAAGAATTGAAACGGATTTGCTTATCAACCGAAATGGAATTGAAGAAAAAAGAAGAAGAAGATTCTTATTTACACACTTGGACAAATTTCTCATAATGTACTTTCTATTTTTTCTTCCACCTCCTCCTCCTCCTCTTTCTTTGTATCTTACTTTCTTTCTACTCGTCTCGTCATCTTTTTTCACAGAAATGGAAAATGGAGAAGGAATGGCTTGGAGGCATAAGATACAAAAAAAATGTAGAAGAAATTTTGTACTCTGAAAGAAGTATTTTTTTCTCGAAGGGAAAAAGATTCCACGCAGTAAGAACAACATCAAAAAGCGATATAATCATAATCATACTTACTTTTACTTATATTTTATATAGCAGAATGAGATGATAGGATAGGACTACTCCATTACCCGTTCCAGAGGTTATTCATCCTCTACTACTACTAAAAAAAGAAGATTGCATTGCTTGTTTGAATGTATCTCTCTTTATAGCTAAATACCACTTTTATGCAGAGGAGGATCATTGAAATTTTTAAAAGAACAGTTTACATTTACAAAGGCTAGTAAAAATAGGTTCCCACAAAAGTTTAATGTGGCTCACCATCCATCCGGAAAAATCCACAGGGAAATGGGAAAAATGACGACGATGCGATAGATAGAAGGAAAGAAGGAAGGAAGGAAAAGGGATCTTTAACACTCTTTTCCTTCAAGCTTCTGTCTTGTCTGATGCTATGCTTATATATTACGTATGCTGTTGAACTTTTTCTTTTTTACGTAAGTATGTATGATGCTGATGTTGTTGATGATGATGATGATGGCTTTTCTCTTTATTATTATTTTAATGCGAAAAATGCATAGCAAATGGCTAGAAAATGATAGAGCAAGAACACTTAAGACAGCAGCAAAATAAAATGGCCACTATGTGTACCATGTTTGTCTTTTAAAAAAGGGTTATTAAAGGAAAAGGAAGGAAGTAAATTTAATAAATCTTCTCATTCTTCTCCTTTTCATTCTCCTCAAAATGTATTAATCTGTCAGAATGAATAGCAGCTAAAAATTTATTTTTGGTGATTTTAGAAAATTTAAAATGCATCTATTTTTGATTTGATGTTTAGCTGAATGTGAGGACACGCGCGGAAAAACTTAGGTAGATGGCTTACCAATAACGGAAGATACTACACAAACACAATGCTACACGGTTTAAGGCCTCCTATTATTTCCATTGCATCAGTGACGATGACAGTCATAATAATAAAATAATGCTGGCCGTGATCATGAAGCCATCGTTCGTTCGAGATTATCAATAAATGAATATAAGAATCTCATTTAAACGTGTCTATGAATTTGAAATACAATTTAATTTTATTCAAGAGCATTGCTGACTATGTCAATATTTGAAAAATGCAGAAACGTAACAAAAATTAAGTAAAAATCTTAAGAAAATGAAGGGCAATGTGCAAACTCATCTAATAATTTAATGCCCACAACAGTTGATGTGCAAAGCAAAAAAATAATAAATTATGACGATAACAAACAAACAAAAAGAGAGATATCACTTTGAAAGAGACGACAAATAATAGTTTGACGGCTGCTGCCCGAGAGATAGTATTGATAATGAAATGTTCCATTTTGCGAAAATGATATTATTATCATCTTGAAAAGTCTGCCTAACGTGATTTCCTGTGTGTATTCTTTTATCATCCGCACATTCCTTTTCTATCATTATTAAGTTGTTGAGGATACAAAATATAGAAGTTGGTTTTCCTCATCAAAGAGATGATATCACCGGCGGAAGAAGGAAATGAAGAATAGTAGATAGATAGAGAGTATGAAAGTGAAAGTCTACTACTTTATTTGATCAACTCTTGGGGATTCACCATTCATGCTTGAAATTGTACTTCCCCCCTTGTAATCATCTCTCAACAGCCATTGCATAGCAAGAGCGGGAGAAATCTAGCAGCAGCGGCGGAGAAAATCTAGGTGATAATAGTAAAATGCTCATATACCAGCACAAATATGTTATTTACAAAAGCCAAAGTACAGCATGCCAGCCAGCACACATATGTGCATTGTTCATTCTTCCTCCTCCACCGCCACCACCACCACCACAATATTTCTTTATCGAGGAAGAATCGACGCTATTGTTGTTGATACTGATGATGGGAGAAAGTTGACTGGTTGCCCGTGTGTTTGTGTTGTGATGCTGCTCATCCACCATGGATGAACTAACAATCTCTCTTTATTGTAGCAATAGCGATTCAAGCTAGAGGTATATAGAGATTTGAACGCAACGTTCTTAGGAGAACCGCCTCTCTGCCACACTCTTCTAAACCGCATCAGAAGCAGCAGTATCCTTTCAACTTAGGTAAAATTTATTTTTTCACAGAATAAAAACGACATTGACTGAAGCACTATAATAGGAAAATATATTTATCTTCGCCAGTTTATAGAATATCATTGGATCGCTTGATAGCGATAGCCTCCTTTTCAAATTTTGAAAATGAGATCATAAGGAGAGCATTTGACTACTACGCAGGAAAATAATGAAATGAGGAGGAGAAGAATAATAAATGGATTTTCGGGATGCCGTTGCGTTGCGTTCAGTCTTCTTCACTTTCACTTGTTCGATAAACACACATTGAGAAGGAAGAAGACGTGCAAAAACGGAAGAAGGATGATTCTCTTCTGACAATCATATTTTAAGTATGTTAGTGTTGTGCGTGTATATGCAGTAAGCCAGGATAAATGAATGAATGAGTGAGTGATGATTTAGAAGAAGAGAAATGGAGGTTTGTTTGTGCAAAAACTTTTCTTAGAATGATTATTTTATTTTGTACTTGCTACCCTTCTTGCCTCCGTTCCATTTTCCAATTTATGCTAGTTGGTGGTGGTGTATCCATCTATAATAATATTTAACTGATCTAGCATTATTATATCCGGTTTAGTTATGTTTATGTTGGCGTTCGTTGGCATCCTTGTGGAGAAGACGTTCCTCGAATAATATCCATTATTATGGGTTTTGGATTTGGACCACTTTCTCCTTCGTACATGATCCATCCACATAACGAATCATATCTGGAAAGCGATCGTCGTTCGAAAAAAGAAGAGTAATATCATCTTTACTATTATCATCATTTTCTCAAACTCGTAGCTCGGCGCAATGAAATGCTATACGTACTATTTATTCTGTATTATTTCTTCAAATCCCATTTACTGAAGCTGATCCCGTTTCTTTTATATTTTAGTAGAAGATAGCTTCAAAGAGAGGTACATTGCTGATTTCAACCTGGATCCGTCGAAGTTAAAGTATGTGGTAGTGGGTAAAAGAAAAAAAAAGAAAGACAGAAGAAAAAAAACGTAGTAGAAATAGTACGTGCGCCTGCATTGCATAAACCTTGAACGTGAGGAAGAAAAGAAAATAAAGCTGAATTACGTTACGTTACAAAACTCGCATGGCTTTTTATAGTAGTGTAGAAAGAGACTTTCTTCTTCCGGCATTCCATGCATTTGGCATTTTTGTGGAGGTTCAGTTCAGCAGGCAAAAGGGAACGAATTTAGTTTTTTTTTCATAAGTTTATATATACGACCAAATTGCAACAAGATCTATTACGAGAAAGAGAAAGAAAAATACGGAAAATGCGCTCCATATCTCATTGTAAGCGTAAAGTACGACGATATTGCTGAACTGAACATCTGCGTACATATGTGTAGGGTTGAAATAAGAATTTAATATATGAAGAAGAAAGTGAAAGTACCCAGAGACCAACATTACGAAAATGCATGTACGTGTGGTATGTGGTGCCTGTGCTCTCTCTGCTACTGTATATTTTTTTCTTCCACATTTTTTGAAAAACGAATGTCTTTTCTGATGCTGGAATTCTCCACTCCAGTAATAATGTGGGTAACTAGCTATCTTCAAATTCTCATAAAAGTGGTGGTGGCGTAGTGTGATGATACCACCGCCACCACCATCATCATCATCATCAAAATAAATATCGTTCTTCCAACAATGTTCTTGTTGATCGTAGAAGTACTTTAAAGAGTAAAATGGGTGAGCCAAATAGATAGAATCTGACGCATGAGATATGTGTTTGAGTTTGTCTTGAAATTTGCAAGTGATTCGGACGTTCTTCCAGCAGCAATGTTCTTGTTGATCGTAGAAGTACTTTAAAGAGTAAAATGGGTGAGCCAAATAGATAGAATCTGACGCATGAGATATGTGTTTGAGTTTGTCTTGAAATTTGCAAGTGATTCGGGCGCAATGTAGAAGTAGAAGAGGGTAACGAGAGATTGCATTCTGTGCGATGTTAGATAATAATATGATATTACTACATTCCATGATACCAATTTTATTGCCTATTCCTCCTCCGATGCGATGCAGTATTTCTGGTACGAATGGTTTTTTTAGAATAATATATTAAATTTGCATAAAATATTTGGATAGTAACTCTTTAGTCAGGTAATGTATAGAAAGGAAATAAATCGGTTTGCTCGAATATTGCAAGGTTCATTCACACTAACAAGCTCCGAAAACCTGTAAATATGTTTCTGATCTAGCTGAAAAATCTCGCATACATGCGCATGCAACCATTCATAAGTAGACAAAATGGTTTAAAAAAATGTTGGTTTGAGGTCAGCCAATAAAGACGGTGGTTGTTATATTTTTCTATTGAACAAATGATTTTTTTGAAAGAAAAAAAATGTAAATACATAAATAGAATTTTAAGTAAAAGTGTTTATGAGTGGTCCAGTCTCGTAGTAAACAAAAGTTTATTAATTTCTTCCGTTTCCGATCATGGCGGAGTCTGAAAACAGAATAAAATTAAAATTCGTTTCAACAGAGAAACTAAAAGTAAGTTTCAGTGCAAGTATTAAGACTCCCATCCAAAAGAATTACTTCTTCCCCCTCTGCACTGTCCTGTTGTTTGTATAAGTAAACGTGTAAACCTTTGCCACCCATGGTGCATAAATTCGTTCAGCTGCCACAGTGTTTTTCATCAAAGAATAAGGAATGATTTAAAATGCGTGAACAAGAGGGTCGGGGTCGGGTGGTTCTCCGGTTTTCAATTTGCTTTTAAATGAATGCGTGTTTTTGTCGCTCCCTTACTCATTAACTCATCCTGCATTGCAAGCACTCTCATAAAGTTTCCATTTTTTAAACTGTTAACGTGTAAAACATTTGTAAACACGATGATAACAAGAATGTGCAAGTTATTGATGCTTATTATTTTGCCAAACAACAAATAAAGTATAAAAACAATAAAATAAAATTATACACACTAAGCCATTTTAAAATCGTTAGTTAAAATACGGATATCGAGGTTTAAATTATTTTATATTTTTTACGTCACTTAAAAATGCTCTCTTTCTACTTCCAAACATTCTGCACGTAAATTACTACATTTGTATGCATCAACTTCAGTTATTAAATTAAACGCAAGGCTCTGCTCATTGTACATTTACATTTTCAGCTTGAATCAGAAAATCGTAAAAGAATTTTGGCTGTCTTTGTTATATACCTTAACTTTTTAAGAAGCGTAGTGTTTGGTTGCTTTATTAATACGGTTTTGTTTCATCGACTTTATAAAAACAAACTTTTACTTTTCAAAGGTACATGTATTTTGAATACGCATTTGGTTTTCTGTTGGGATGCGGTAATTTATGAACTTCGTGGACTCTATAAGGAAAAAAGAGGTAAAGTAAAAAAAAGATGCAAAGAAGAAAGAAGGGGAGATTTATGGACGACAGCAACAAAGTAACTTCTTGAAATGGAAGAAAAAATGCATCTCACACAAGCACGATCTTTTGCTCATTGAAATGAAATGTTTTATATGTAGTTTACTTACTAACAATAAGGTATACCATAACTCACACTCAAATTCTAAAATTTCCCTTGTGATGCGTAGAAANATGCATCTCACACAAACACGATCTTTTGCTCATTGAAATGAAATGTTTTATATGTAGTTTACTTACTAACAATAAGGTATACCATAACTCACACTCAAATTCTAAAATTTCCCTTGAGATGCGTAGAAATCCCAGTCGGATGGAGCATAAAAAAGTTTATCGTTGAAAGAAGTTGCTCCTCTCTTTTTTTAAAAAAAAGTAGGTTAAGCATTTTAAATTCTCTCAGGATCAAATGGCACGGAAATGTAAAATTAAAGTTTTGTTTGAAAAAAAAAACAAGCAAAAATATGAAAATTAAATAATAATTTCTGAATAAAACTTTACTGCAAATGCAAAAAATAAAAAATTCAATTGAGCAATTAAAATTAAAGGATTAGAGTAGTTTTGCTGGTGTTTCCGTATTATTAGGTTGTCTCTTTACTCAACCATGCATACAGTCAACATGTGTTTCTCTCCGGTCATTATTTTAATGTACAACATCCCAATAAAGCTGAAATTCGATAAGAAGGGATAATAATATCAGGTTTAAACGAAAAGAGGGAGGGTGGCTGTTGAATCTATGCTCATGTCAGTTATGGAGCTTAGAAAAGTCAAGGAGTGAGTGGACTAGAACTACACTACACTTGCTTTGCTTGTTGTCGTTGTAATATTTATTTAGGTAACTCTATCTGATCTGATAAGAGGGGACATACATACTTTACTAGAGAAACAAACAACAGATACACAAAATGCCGTGTTCCCTCCCGGTTACTGTCTCATTAGTTCCAATCAGGAGCTTAATGAACCGGGCCGTTTGTTAGAAATTCGTTTTGCTTTGCTTTGCTTGACTACTACTGTGAAAATCCGTGGGTTTTTACGTTTTTCCAAAGCTAACCTAACAGCAATCACTATCACATTTAGTAATGTACACAAAACAAAACTCAAACAAAAGCATTCCACGAGACGAGGCACACGCACAAGACAAGACAACTAACAACGCCTTTGAAAACCGTTATGGTAGGGAAAGTGCAATCCATGCATGACAACGCAACGGCAGCAGAGGAAGCTTAAGAAGAGATATCCGCATAAGATATTTATTTACAAATGAAGGCCATGCTGACGCGACACGACCGACAGTCAATTGAAAATTGAAGAGAGAAAGAAAGAGGGAAAAACTCAATTGACAAGAGCAACAGGATTGGCTTGAGTAAAGCAAAGCTGCACTTTTTTTTTACTTTTCCTTTTTCACTCAACATCAAGGATGAGACAATAGTTTCAATATGAGGGTATTATGCTTGATTTCGTTTCCTATTTCCTACTGTTTTACACGAAGGGAGAAAGGAAGGGAAAAAAGCTAACGAAATTCAATACCAGGGTTGAGATAATTGAATGGATGGACGAATAGCACAGCACACAGCTTAATTCGTTTTTACACGGGTTTATGATGCGAACTACGTAAATAGTTTTTGTCTACACAGACAGAATACATTGCATCTACATTGATGAATTTTTAATTTCAGATGCCCAATCATGGACATTTCATACGAAATGCGATTGTGGTAAATAGTGCTATGCTCGCGTGAGGATACATGCGAGGATGCGCCGCGAATTATAGAAAGGGAAAGTTTTATGACACAAACGAGTCAATGTTCCTTACGTGCGTATTTACACCGATAGTTAAACGCATTCTTTAGACATTTCTATGATTTTTCGGACTTATAAAGCTAAACATTTTCCACATTGCATCGCATTGTAGCCAAATAGCTTCAAAAATTATAGGAAAAAAATGACAAAAACATTTTTCATCAATATTAGACAAGTATAAGTTGAGCTGGAAAGTAATTTAAAACAGATCTTTTACTCCAATCTTCTGAAGAGTTGGAGAAGGATGTTATCAATGGCAAGCCCAGTTTTTTTTAAAGAAATCTGGCTTTACTTTCCGTTTTGTAATAGTAGCACTTAACATTTGTAAGAAAGTACTGGCAGCGCAGCAGCACCCCAACTTCTTTATTGTTAAATGAGCCATCTTCGAAGAGTTTGTTTGGTTTGGTTTTGCTTGCTGTTCTGTTAGTTACTTATTCCTGAATTTGTCATTACTTCCTCCATTTTCTTAAGTGTGCTAGGACGTTGGCATTATTATCTACTACTATTTCATAAATACGGCCGTGTCAATCTTGATATTAAAAAAAGACAAGACAGGGCAAGTGAGACACGCATGTCTCCAGTTTTCTCATTTCGCATACATCAAAAGCAGTAGATTTGTACTTCAATTCCCAATCCCACCAACTTCCCAAACGATATTCACTTCCTTCTTGCTTGTTATCTTCTTAACACATCTTCTCATGTAATATGGATGCATCAGTATTATGACAGACAAACCTTTTTCTTTATGCTTATAGTTAATTGTCTTCAAATGCATTCATGAATAAACAGCAGCAGCAGTTTTTGCTGCTCATTACTTCTTGGAACTCAAAACTTGTCTTCGTTACTTCCTTTAAAAAATACAAATAGACATGCCCCTGCTTTCATTATCTTCATCATCATCATCATTGAAGATTTCGTTTTCTTTAATAATTCAGTAGTAAGCTGAATAGTTTAAAGCGTATCCGCTTTAAACATGCATATAAGAATAAGACTAACCATGTTTCTCGTTAGTCTTAACTTAACTACGAGTATTCCACTCATTTACAAAGTTACTGCTACTAATAAAAGAAGAAGAAAAAGAAGACT
This sequence comes from Lepidocyrtus cf. sotoi NNG-2020, assembly GCA_027744475.1. Classification (NCBI taxonomy): domain Eukaryota; kingdom Metazoa; phylum Arthropoda; class Collembola; order Entomobryomorpha; family Entomobryidae; genus Lepidocyrtus; species Lepidocyrtus cf. sotoi NNG-2020. The sequence goes on from JAHZNJ010002550.1 coordinate 13,101, forward strand.
TTACTTAGATCATCATCATTCCCCTTCCTTTTTTCTTCCACTCACTAAACAAAACTGAATAGATTAGAAACACAAACGATGTTAAGTAAAGTATGCACTAGTGTGTCTCTTTTTAATGATTATTTAAACAAGAGAAAAAAGGAGTGTTGCATGTAATGAAAAAGAAGGAGTTACCTTGAAACTGAAAGTTTTTCTTTGAATATTGAAAAAAAACTACTTCGTTTCACACAATGCTACTCTCGCTCGTCTAATTTTTTGCCTTACAAAAATAGAATAAACTTCTTTCAATGGAGCTACAAAAGGTTAAGATAAAGTATCTCTATAGTTTGGAATTTACTTGACTTCTTTGCTCATTCATCATTCATGCGCAGAGCTAAAGAATGAGCGTTTTTTGTTCAAGAAAACGAAACGATGCACAAGTCCGGGTTTTTAATTAATTATAAAAATGACTAGTTTAGTTACTTAAGCAGCATTTGGTA
>JAHZNJ010002551.1:0-41567 GCA_027744475.1 Lepidocyrtus cf. sotoi NNG-2020
CATGGAATGAGAAGTAAAAGTTACAGAAAAAGATTTGGACCAATTTAAAGGAGGGCGTATTTCTTTATTAGATTATTTTTTCCTTTCATTATATCCGTATCTACCGAAGGAGAAACCATAATAATAATATGTCCTTATTATTATTGTTACAGAGACAAGATTTGACAATGTTCTTCAGACAGAAAGAGAGTGAGTAGCGGAAATAATAGTAGAAACTAGTTCTCCTAATGAAATGTCAGAAGACTCTCTACATAAATAGATACTATTATTATGCTATGGAACCCTCATATTTACTAACGTTTAGTTCCATGCTTCATGACTTATGATATGATACCAATATGATGTTGATGGTAGCCATGGTTATATAAAAGTGTTCTCTTTTTGAATATTGTCCTATCTAGCTTGCCCCACAATGAAATATTTATACAACTTTGTAAGTAAAAAATTTCAAACAAAGACAAGTCTGTAAGGTTACGTATAGTGGAGTTGAAGTTAGAAGATCCATCTTGATAATGCTGATAAGCCATGTATTTTTATTCTATTTCTCGAACAACATTGTTATAATCATCAACATCATCATCATACGCAGCAGCAGCAGCATAACAACAACAAAACTACATCCATCTTTTGTCGGCTCCTCATTGTCCTGTCGTTTGAAAGAATAATGTAAGCAAGAGTGCAATGTGTCATCGCCTACAATTTTACTTCCTTTCATTCAAAGATTGTCATCATCGTCTTTTCATCTATCTCTGTTGTAAGGATCACAGTCTAGCTTATGATATAACATACAAATCTTTTGTTGTTTATTTTGAAGTTGGAGAAAAAATGAATTCTTGGAGTTCCACCGCAGTGCCGCGCTCTATTTTTCTCTGGCTCTCTTCCTTCCTTCCTTCCTTCCCTCTTTCCTTCCTTTTTCTTTTCCTTTCCCGAGAATTTTGTAATCCATGTACATAATACTTTTGTTTAGTTGTTATAAGCTACAAGCTAGAGTTTTCCTTCTGAATTTTTGCAGAGTTATCAATCATAATCACAATTATGATCTTTGACAGATTAGTTCACATTTTTTTATTGTTACGCTTGCAAGACCAAGCATTTCAATGATTGTTAAATATTTAGCTGGATGTTTTTTATTTTATCAACAGAACAGAACAGTATTTTTTCATAAAAAAACGTTGTCCGTCAATTCTGCCTGTTCTTCTAAAATAATCGGCAAAAACATGAAATTAGCTTTACAATATCTTAAACTGCTAAAGAGAAAACGCAACGACCTACAATGGCCCTTAACTATTCATGTTATGAAAAGTACAAAGTATGTATTTCTTTTTTTAAAAAAACGAATAATGTTTTAAGTTGAGAGGGTACATAGATATATGAAATAGTTATGATAGTGATGAATGAATGTATGCAAAGTGTAAGTTTACCATCAGCACTCCCATCCCATCATTATTATCATAATAAAAATTGCTAATGATGATGATGATGCTGATGATGGTAGAATAAGTACTTTCATGTCATGTCATTTATATGTATCGTCATTGTCGATCAACCAAAAGGGAGAGGAGAAAGAAGAGTGCGGTTTTGCTTAAGTGTATTCAGATTAGATAACACACTACTTCTGTAGTAGTACACTCCTCAAGAAGATACTTTATCAAACCTACTCAACCAAGTCACGCATGCATCCCATCTTCACATCCACATCAGTCATAAAATGGGTATATAGTTTACGCAAAAAACTTTCCCATGTAAAACTTCTTCTATCTGCAGCTTTCCATGAAAATCTCTTGCCGAATGCCTCTCTCTCTCTCTCTTTCCTGCACTTTACTCTCTTTAACCTACAAAACTGCTACTACACCTCATTCCATCAAAGGTATCAGTTTACCCCATCTCGGAAAGTAAATTTGATGGTTTCTACATAAATTTTTACTCTGCTTTGATAGAAAAGGTATACAAACGTAGGAGTCATGTATTTATGGAGGTTAACAGAGTTCTGCAAAAAATATATGAGGAGTTATAATATAAAATTATACTACTACTATTTAATACTATGCGGAGGATTGTCATATTCCGCAGATAATACAGGCGTATATCTTCAATAAATATATCTGACATGGAATGTAGACAAAAAAGTATTATGCTAATCTAGAATGAAAGTGAAGATGGAAAAGAAGGAGTCTCGTCTCCTCCTCGACGAAAGAAAGTTTTTAAAGGGAAGTGCTCGTAGGCTCGTTTCGTTCTTAGGTTGACTTGACTTTTTCTAAAAAGTTGAGTTAAGGAAAGTGGCTGGATCTTTATTTTCCGTCTAAAAATATATGATAATGATTTTGATGCATGAATGTAAAGTAGACGTAGGCAAAGGATCTGCAAAGTGAGCAGCATCAGCAGCAGCAGAAAAAAACATGCAAAAGTTAAAGAAGGAAGAAGCATTAAATGCATCAGTTCAGTTCAGTTGGCTGGGTCTAAAAAAAGCTATAGTCTGACGGAATTAAAATAAGAAGGAATTCAATGAAGGATGTGGATGATGTTGATAGAGAGTAGCGCTTGCTATGATGATATACCTTATTTTTCTAGGGAAAAGGAGAAACACTTTCTCTACTCCTCCATCTTCCTCATCATCATCATCATCATCATCATCACAGCTTTCATTGGCAACACAAGTTTGATGGACTCACTTTGAAAAAAATGTGTCCATTTTCAAGCAACCACTACGGTGGCGGCGGCGGCGGCGTGTGATCAACATCCTCGCCATCATCGACGACAACAACATTATCATCATCGTCATCATGTAAAGGTTCTTTCTATGTCTCTCTCACTCAAGTCACCATACAAAATGAATTCACCTCCTTCTCACTTCCATAAAGAGATTCTTCTTTCCAAGTGGTCGGATGCGAGCTTCTAACGTACGTATACCTTAAAATTTCCATGTTATTTCTTATTTTCCATGATAAAATAAATTCCTAGGGGGAGTAGTACTAGTACAAAAAACATGCATATAGAGGGAAAGAACGCAGACTTACTTACGAGCATTCATTCACGCATTTGCTGATACATATAACCAGGAAATCTCTGCTCAGCTGTCACCTTCATCATCAACATCGCACAACTTATTTTTCCATCTCTATCTCCTATCTTTGAAACTCGACGACTCTATTGCCACTTCAAATTTTCAAATTCTTGTGTGAAATTCTCTTTCCAAAAAAAACCGTCACGTCACAGGTTGAGCAAACTGTAGTCAATGGTATGAGTGAGACTCTTAAGTATAGGTTGGTTGGTTGGCTTTTCCTTTCCCTCCACATTCTCAGTTGTGCTTTTTACTATTTTTCTACACCACACTAGAATATGTTTTTCAGTTTGAAGTCCGTTGCTCGCATCAACCTACCTATACCTTCCAATCCCTCCATAATTTGAGTCTACTCTGTGAATTCTACTGTATTCCTTTTCTTGGAGAAATTTTTCTGTAGTCTTAATAGTAGTAATAAGATTTTTGTCTAGAACTTCTCCCTAAATTACAGTGACGACAAGGAGGAATATAATATGTATGACAAGACGAAATAACATCTTCCGAATGACTTCTACTCTTGTTCATACAACCTTTACCTTTCACTTATTTCATGTCACTCAAAGATTTCTTTCAGATTCATAAACTAAAAACTAAATATTTCTGGTTGCTTTTCTCTTTCTTTTTATCATTCCATTTGTAAAAATTCATACCAAATAGCAAGCCAACCAAGCTTCGTAGGTACTTTAAAACATCTGGAATTTACTGTTAAGTAGGAGGCAGCATACGAGAGATTGCCCTCTCCCTAGGTGTCATTTACATCCAATCAAAATGCTAATTTATGAAGAGGATTCCACCAGGATAATAAAAATAAATATAATATGAGCATGTAAATATATAGTGCCAAGCATAAATATTCATGACTTCGATGAAAAATATATTTGTGTCAATACACCAACTTTGTGTCCTTCCTGCCAACAAACTGGAAAATAGGAAGGGATGATGTATTTGTACAGTGAGTTTCCTTACATACACGACTGTTCACCACTGATTACAAATTTTTCCTGATCGCAGCTGGATAGATGGCCATTACTGAGATTTTGACCTGATGCGATATCTTGACCAGAACAGTGGCCTGCAGAAATGTCAAAGCAATTCATTTAGATTTCTTCTGTCCTTCTATTCTTTCATTTAGGATTTAAATTGACTTCTTTTGGGGAATCACTGAGAATACTACGTTTGATATAAAATCATTATTTTATATTATTTATATTCATGAAAGTTAAGGAACGTATGGAGAAAAGAAATCAGTATTTTTTCAGTGAGTTTCCTACATTGCTTGCCTTTTTTTCTCTCTCTCTCTCCGTTTCTTCCTTCTTCTTCTTCTTCTTGTTCTGGTAGCAGTTTTTTTTGTTCCGGTCACCATTCAGTTCTTTTTCCATAGCAGATAGTGGGAGCAGCCGATGAGGTGGTCGATGTGTCCAGAATTTTTAAACAGTCTTTTCCTATGACTTATTACCAAATTTATGTATTTCTTCTTCTACCATCTACTACTCCTACTGCTACAATTCTTTCCCTCCTTGCTCATTTTTCTTTATGCACTCATTTTCTTTCCGAGATATAAAATCTCTCCTCTCTTCTCTATTCCTGGAGGACTCACTACAGACAGTCAGTAAAAAAGGACTGCTCTGACTACAGCTCATATCAAAACGTACATTTGCAAACCGTTTCATAGATATATCTATCTGCTGAACTGAAGCAATAATAATGGCATTTTAGTAAGAGAAGAAGAACAAGAGCAAGCTTTTTGTATGCATAGAGTGTGCTACATACTTACTTACTACTGCTGTAATAAATGAAGCCAAACCTTGTTCATGTCTTGCGACAGCAGCGGCAGCAAAGAAAGAGAAAGAAAGAGAGCGAGAGAGAAAGTGTTCAGGCTTTCATCATCATCGTCTTTCTCTTCCTTCATGATATAGTGATAGGATGACGACCGCAATATGCACAATACAAGCGGCAGACTTTTAGAAGGAAAATAGGTTGTTGTTGCTTTGCTGTTCTTGATTTCATCTTACAGAAAAAGAGATGTTGTTTGGTAAGCTTCCATCCATCCATTCATTCATACGTACGTTCGCGGAGGACAAAAAGGAAATAATACAATCGTAGCAAAACGCTACTACTAGTACTACCGCTACTGTATCGGGATTCCTTTTTCTTCCGTTCATCTTGATTTACGCTCTAACAACCAAACCAAGAAGAGAAATAATTTTAAGATAATATTATACCAACAACTGCACACTTTTTCATGCATGTATAGAGTAGAGCATTCAAGAAGGAACTCTCAACAGAAGAAAATTCATCGATTGATAGATATGCAAAGACTGTATAAAATGAAAGGGTGTGCTCAAGTAAATGAGAAAATACTGATGTGAGATTCGGTGAAGGGGATTGTTGGTGTACGTAACAGCTAGTACGAAGTAGGTGGAAATCGTGATATATTATTTTCCTTCAAAATATATTTTTTTTATTTTTGCTTGCACTGAATGCATATTATTGTAGTTGGGAATGTGAAAGAGAAATCCTTTTTCTACGAAAGAAGTAAGCTCCATTTTGAGTTGACTTCACTTGGCAAAAACAATAATTTGGTCATTTTATACTACGTCAAAGCCACGACATCCAAACACAAAACTGTGCAAATGCTTCTGCTGTTTCTGTTGCTGCTGCATTGAAATATATATACTGCTACTGCTGCTGAAAAAGAATGTCACATACAAAATATATTATTACACTTCTGCATCTCAAAACAGTTTAATACTTCCTTTGATTTCCTTCAACGTTGGAAAGAAAGCCATGAGGGAGACGGCGAAAAGGAGAGAAAGAGAGAGAGAGAGAGAACAAAATAGAGAAAGTAGTCACACAATCCACATCCGTTCCACCACCCATGCCTACTTTCTATGTTCCATTTTTTGATATATCTGAAAATAGAGTCTCGATTTGGAGAAACATGAAACAGTAGCAGAAAGGCAGAAATGAAGAAAGAAAAAGAGGTCGACAAATCCATTCAAAGATTTATCAAAGATATGAATATTTTGGCTAAAGCATCCCATTTTCTGCGTTCAGCTCTTCTGCAACCATGAAAAAATTGGTAATAATCAATAAAAATAATAACATCGTCGTTCGTAGTAGTAGTAGTCGTCCTCGTATAAGTCTACGCGGTGGTCTTTTACTCTTTTTCGATAGTATTTACAACTACTACAACTACTAGGTTTCAAGTGGTTCAGCAGTTCAATATTAATATGTAGGGGATAAGGGATACAAGAAGAAGCAGGATTCTTTTTGCTGCTGCTGCTTCTGCACGCTTGACATGACGATAATAATATTGGCTTTCCCTATCTTACTCTCTTCTTCCTCTTTTCTCGCTTTCTCTTTTCTGACATTTGCCAAAATAAGCTTGAAAACGTAGTGTAAATGTGACTTGAATTAAAGTGAAGAGAAAAAGCTTTTCATTTCTTCCACTACTGCTGTAATAAAAAACGAAGACTAAAAGAAATCTCTTTTTGACTCCTACTCTGTTTCGTATTTTATACTGACATCCTGAAACTAAAGAGAAAACGATAGTTCGATACAGTGGCAGGAGACATTACAAAATATAATTATTTGAAACGCTGCGCTGTGCCACTGCCACAATACAACCGTCCGCTAATTCAAGCTACTTTCATCATCACTATCGCATCAACACAAATTAAAACATTACGAAATTTTGAAACATGTGCTTTTCGATTCCAATTAAAACGACAACGATACAAGAAAAATGGATTTCCTCATAATCATAAATATACATATTATGTATGTATCTAATATCAGCAGCAGCAGCAGCAGATTTGACTTTAACTATTTTATTAAAGTTGTTTTTGAACATGTTGTTGCTCCACCAGTAATTTTCACAACACAGCCTTCAATACCTAATCCTTCTTGCTAAATAGAGCGGAAGGAGGCATAAAAGTGGACTAAAAACTTTTTAAACTATAAACGCTGCTTAGGTTGTCGTTGTCGTCGACGTCCTCGACGTTGTTGCGAGTTTTGGTTTGGTGAAACACTGAAGCACGAGGCATCAAATGTGCAGTGGTAATTTCTTCAAAGCTCAAAGCTGTATGTACACTTAACACTACTCTCACATTGAGGAAAGTATGTGAGGATAGGAAAGCATTATTTGTGCAATCAGCACTCCTTCTTATTTTTACATGCATGGGTTAACCAAGCCTGTCCAACAAACCAAAGCTTCCACACTGGAATGTCAACAATTTCTTGTGTTGTTTATTATTATTTCATGACAACAGCAACAAAGCGAAGAGAGAGGAGAGAGAGAATTTGGATATGCCAAAAAGAGACGGGCTTTGTGTTGTCGAATGTACATTTTATTTAACTCGAGTTAGTGGAAATTACTTTCTCTATCAGAACTGAACAGATCCAGGTTTAAATATGCGGAATAATCTCTTAGATTTGTGTGAGCTTTTCTTCAATTTCTTTCCCCATCATCATCATCATCACCATTCGTTATTCCTTCTTATATTTTTTGCCTGTAAAACACCAGATTGAATTTCTCCCTCCTCTTACAAAAACATTTGTGGTTCACCGGAAAGGATGAAAATTCGATTTGACGTTGCAATACAAATACAAAAACAAAAATTTAAAATACAAATGCAAACAAGAGAGAGAAACTGGTATTACATTATACAAGTGGGATTCCTCCACGACCCTCTTTAAATATCTATAATACATTCATTCACAGCTATTGATACATATATATCTGATCAGAATTAGAGTGAGTAAGAAGCCATAGAATAATAATAATATTAATACGTTTATGCTCGTCGCCTTTATTATGTTGACATTGCGTATATGTTTTTCTTTTTCACTTCTTTCTTCCTTGAAAGAAATGCATTAGCGGTTTAACGCAATCATTTCGTCTTTCCCTCCCACTAATGCCACTCTTATGTTTCGAAAACATTTTCACAGCAATATATTATTTGCTCACTCGCTCACTCACGATGATAATGACGATGATGATGATGATTGCTATTATTGATACTGTTTCCCTTACTCCCTTCCTTCTCTTCCTCGTCCTTCATTCATGATTCCAATCCTTACGTTATTACGATGGAGATCATGACGATGATGTTGATGATGATAATGATCCTCTGGCGTAGCTCTCTGGTGAGTGTCGATAATAATATATCCTTAATAATCCTCCCAAACCACTACCACCATTATATCATTATTACCCTTGTGTAACCATTAGGACAAAGCTCCAACTTGGGAGAAGAGAGGAAGTCGAAGAAGAAAAAGAAGAAGAAGGGAAAGTGTAGTAGTAGTGAGTAGTTGGTGAGAATTATTGACAGAACAATGATAATAATAACAACCTGCAAAGCAATATAAAACAACAACAACAGCAACAACAACAACGTAGCTAAGTAAAGTAGGTGCCGAGAGGAGGAAAAAGGACACAATAAAACACTGATCGTCCAAATCTCTCTCTCTCTCTCTCTCTCTAATATTAACGCAGTAATAGTGACAATAGTAATAAAAGTTTAATGTTTTCCATAATATATGGGAAACTTCTCATAAAACAATAAAACTGCGGAATGATGTAAGTGTGATCCGTCTTTGTTGTTCTAGCGTCAATAAATTTCATTCAGTAATAGCAGTACTATAGTATAATAGTATGTAGTGCACTGAATGATGCATTTTGAAATGGTTTTATATTCCATGAAATAGGAAGTTACATGAAATAATGTGCTACTATATTTTTTGAAAGATATACACGAACAAACACAAACAACGACGACTGCAAATCATTATTGCACGGTTTAGTGAGCTAATGACACACGCAGCGGCGAGACGTAAGGAGAGAAATGAAACGTATGAGTTTATTTTTATGCGCAAAAAGACCTACTTAAAGTGTCTATTTATTGTAATAATAAATATGGAGGGTGACAGATATGAAGTACATGAGAGAAAAAAATATCTTCTTGAGTCTTCTTACCTTACTTACTGCATTCGCCTGATGGTATTATGCTGCTGCTGCTGCTGTTCCTGCTTTTTCCCCTTATAATTCAAATCGCTGGAGAAGGAGAAACGTGTCAAACTTTAAACTAGAATGAATGTGTGTGTTCTGCTGTTCTGTTCTCCTCAGTTGTTGAAGAAAGATTCTTCGGAAAAGGTTGTTTTTCTACTAACAACTTCATGTAAAGAAGAAAACGTGCCAGTTCTTTTTTTATCGAGTCAAGTCAAGCAAGCAATGCATATATAGTTAAGTTTAGGATGTTGATGGTGATAGTGATGATGATGATGATGCTGCTGCTGTCAGTTCAGCGTTTCATATCCATCCGGCTCACTTGGAGTTGGAAAAACATGACAATTTCTCACATAGCTGCTGCCGTTGCAAAATCACATCTGCTGGAAGAAAGTTCATAGGAATACATAAATGCTTATAAAATCAGCTGATTTAACTTTTATTTCTGAAATGCTGCTGCTGTTGCGTTGCTACTGCTTCTTCGTACTCGTCTGCCGTCAACTTCTTGTTTTCTCTTTTGTCTTCACCACCACTCGACTGCCTTTCTTGAAGAAATATAGTTGCAGCAAATAGTACGTATCCAACAGCAAGGATGAAAGTATTTTCGTGCTTTCTTTTTTTCTTTTTTTCCAGTTACTTATTATAATTCAAGTCTTGTTTGACTCCCTTGCCTCACCGCCACCATCCAATGCTCAACAGTGAAGAAAACAGAGCTGGGATTCAATGAAATCTTTTTTCCTTCTTCTGCTTCTTTAGCTTCTTTTGAGGCCACTTCCACTGTACCCTTCTTCTTTTCTAGTACCATCCCATGCCGCCACCGTCAAAAAGTTAAAGCATTTTGGAACTCCATAAAAAGTCTTGAGAGGAAGAAAAAGAGAAAACGGGAATGCTGTTTGTTGCTCTTGTTATTATTATTGTTGTTCTATTATTATGACTTGTTATTATTGTCTGCCAACAACTTCTACAACTACTACCGAACTACTATTGAAACTGCAACTGCAACAACATCCATTACAATCACACTGGAGAGAGCCACCGAGAGAGAGAGAGAGAGGAGAAAGCTACTTACATATACTCTCTCTACGTAGTAAAGTACATAATATTATAATACACTTATATGTAAGTCTGTAGCTAGCTTTTTCCCCTTTTCTTTTATAGAGATTACTGTTTCGTACCAACTGGGAAAACGTTTGCTTCTGCTATGTGGAAAGTTTAGAATGGCGATATGAAAATAACACCAACAATAACTGAAATACATTAATTTTTTGCTACATTACAGCTGCTTTTTTATTGTGAGTTTAATATTGTTTCCTTCTTCTTCTCCTCCTTCTTTCTTGCTTTCCCCTCTCTTCTTACTATTATTGTACTTGTTGTTCTTGTTTGATGTCTTCAAATATGATGCAGAATAAAGCGAGAGAGAAAGAGAGAGAGCGAGAAAAGGGATGGGATATGGAGTAAGATGCAGGAAAGAAAAGCACAGCAAAAAACTTTCTTTGAGCTTTTCCCCCTTTTCTTTCTCCTGTTTTTTTTCTTCTTCTCTTCTTTTTTTCCTCCTTTTTTGTGTGCCCTTATTTTTTCGCTCTTTTACCTCCTTTATTATTATTACAAACTATTATTGCAATCATTTAGTCCTACGACGATATAATGGGAGTGAAGTGGAAACTACACGGAGAAGAAGGAATCATCTGAAGAAGAACAAGAAGGTAGTCCTCGGAAGAGAGAAGAGACTCAAGGAAGAAGATGGTGATGATCACTATGAAACCACTCGACGAAGAAAGAGGCTAGAGAAGTAGTAGTAATCACATAACAACAACAACAACTTGTTCGGAATGACTTTTGAAGTTTTTTTCAATAGTGTTCCAATCATTTTTTTCTAGAGATATTTTTATTTTCTCCAGAAGAGTTTTAAAACTAAATTAGCTTTTTGTTTCTGTTTTGTTCTGAGAGACGTACTGCTTTGCTTTCAGAATTACTAAACTTGTTTTTCTCTAAACCTTTTCAACAAACTTACTTCTTTCGTTCATTTTCTCGGGAGAAGGAGAATAAAGTGGTGAGTTGTAATTGACCTTGTTTCTTGGCAATTGCTTTGTAAATTGCCGTTTCTTAAAGTAAAATCTCGAGACTGCACAAAACGTCGTCCAACAAACCAATGGAGACTTCACCTGTAAAAGTTTTAAGAAAATATACACGTATTATTATTATTATTATTATTATTATTATTATTATTAAAAAGTTTGCCGACCCGATTTTAATTAATCCTAACGTAAAATGTGCTGTGGAGAAGTTTATGCAAAGATTATGAGGATTAAATATTAATTTAGTAGAAGCAAATTTGACCACTACCACAGCCATTTTATTTCGGTGTGCTACGGTACGCGTACGTAGGTACTTTCACAGTTATTATTTAGCATCTGTCTTTCTTGCATTGAATTGAATCCAAGCACCTGTCTCGTAACTAGACAGCTGAAAATGGCACTTGAAAAAGTGTTCATTTAAAATATTTATTATTATTTGCAATGTTTGTTCTTTTGATTTTCGAGGATTACGAGAGCAAGCATGGTCTGACGATGATGATGCGAGTATTTTTTTAAGCCATACAAGGTTACTGCAAATACGCAGTGGTTTTTTTGTAGCTGCTCTGCTCTGATGTTGTTGGATTGTTGATTTTTTTCTTGAGATAAGAGGCTTAATAATACACAAGAACAAACAGCGACTAGACAACATAATACGTGGCAGAATGCGTGAGCAACCGCCACCACCACCGCCGCCGCTTCTAATCGTCAGTAAGTAAGTAAGTGTAAGTAAGGGTTAAATTTGGTGGCAAAGTTATTATTTCATAGGAAAGCATTTCATACATTTCTCTCTTTCCTTTCTTTCTTCCTTTCCAACAATAATAAACAAAGCCTGCATTCGAGGTACATTTTTTTGATCAGCTGCTCCAAAGAAGGTCAGCAGGTAAAAGTTGCAAAGCAAGGAACGTCGTTTGCTTGCTTGCTTGGTTAAAACATGTGATTTTCTCCCGGGCTCAGTGCCTTCGCTTCGCGTTTTCCAGCTAGTAGATACGTAGCAGTGGTATAACGTAGCCAAGCCAATCAATATTCTTCCACCTTCTGATAATATCGTGTCAGACAGACACATTTTTCTTTCCCCGTTTCAAATCTACTAGGCCACATAATAATGCACCACGCGGTATTTCTGCAAGGAATCGCTTTTAACCTAAAAATATGTATAGAAAAAATTTACTGTCGAAGCCAATGTTTTCCTTCCTCTTTCTTCAGTACTTTACTACTCTACTGCTACTGCTGCTTTTTGGTATAAATAGAAAGAAATCAAGAGAAAAAGATTATATATAATAATAATATAAAGGGAAGGGAAACCAGTTCAGGAAAAGTAAATTCCAGCCATACAGAATGTTTTCTCAGCCTCAATTCCTTTTTATACGTAGTACTTTTCTTTCTTTATTTCCTAACGTAAAAACTAGTACAAAGAAAAATGTAACCTTTAAAAGTAAAGAAACGTTCAAGTAGGTCAACGTTTGTGGAAGAAGGAAGAAGAAAAATGAGTATGAGTAGTAGTAGTAGTAAGAGTGAAAATAGAAGCGCCTCACTTTTCGTCTTCTACTTTTGCTTCTTCTTTCATGGTACTTTTCCAATATACACGTCGTAACAGCATTACTATATGGATTTTCTCATTTTTTACTTTTCTTTTACTATTTGTAGTAATCCGTTGCATTTTCTTTCCTCATCGAGGCGATATTGATAGAAATTTTATGCTCGGGATCCTTGAAATGCCCATTTACTTACTCACTCACTCACTTTCTTTTTCTCTCTTTATATTTTCTCCTCTCTAGTAAGTTATATTTATATTCATATCCGTTCTGCCAGATGCTGATGAGCTGCGAGAAAAATAAAATTGTTGCATTTTTCTTATACAACTTCAATTTTTCCGGTAGTAGTTTTTTATAATGATAAAGTAATTTATTATGTATTGCGCTTTGGCGTCTCATAACTTCCCTTTACCCTGAGTTTTGATGATCGATAGTTGCACAGGATAAAAAACTAATTCATGGAATGCAATGCATGCTTTAAATTTTTTCTTGATTTTTCAAACTTTCCAGCCCAGGAGGAGAAGAGGAAGTAGCATCGCAGCTACTAAATGTAACTTCTTGTGTGATGTGATCCTATTCTGGTATTTTTAGATTACACGAAGCGAAAGATGAAGCGGAATTCTTGCGAATGGTATACAAAACAGAATGCATAGTGTTTATACTTAAATGCTTTCAAAGGAATTTTATTACCTTCCTCCCTCCGTGAAAAGAATGCAGAGCAGAGGAGGAGCAGCAGCAGCAACAGACCACCCACCCACCTACATACCTACATAATATGCAATTCGACATCATTCGTGATGTGAAAGTGATGGGCAATATGCAATAAATTTGTTTGTAATAGTTTTTGTCTACTTTTGGGACTACATGTTAAAGGACTTAAGGACTGCTACTACTACCTATAGTACTAATACTACTTGAAATGCTTAAATGTATCTATCTGTCATATATCTACATATACATCCAGAAGAGTTTTGATGTTATTTGTAGTAGAAGTAGAAAGAGAATGGTATATTTACGATAAAGACTCTAATTCACTATCAAGCCATATTAGCTACATCAAGAAAGAAGAAAGGTAAAAAGAAAGAGAAGGAGGAGAGAAAAGGAATGTTCAAATATAAATTTATATGTTTGTTTTATATTAGCTATCTATTACTGACATGAACGCTTTCTTCATAGCATATCGAAATCAAAGGATTTCCCCGGTATTTATGAGAGAAGTAGAAAATACACGGCTTTTCTCTCTCTCTGGTGTCTTCTCACTCTCTTTTTGACATAGTTTCCTTGGAAAGGAAGAATGATGAAAAAAGGCACTGTAGTAAACTAATACTAATCGACATCGTCGTCCTATAACTCTTCAACATCTCCTAGTATAAAGTATTACTAACTGGAAAGTAAAACTGCTGCTGTATGTTGTATTGAAACGGAATAAATATTACGCGGTGAACTTCTATTGACAATGAAATGTTGTACGAGAGAGGAAGAGAGTAGTAAAAGAGAGAAAGTTTGTTGGGATCAAACCAAAAAAAAAAGAATAGAAAGGGAAGGATAATTTCAAACAATATTTATTGTGATCAGGGTCGTCAGCTCAACCCATGATTCATGACAAAGTCAGTTGAAAAGTCAGAAACAAACGGGAGAGAATAGAAAGCATATTAAACATACCTCAATGACATGACATGGATTAGTTTTTGAGAGGATGAAGTTATTCAAGTGCTGCTGCTACTGCTGCTGCTTCCTCTGATGTGAATTCTACCTATAAGTATTTGTATGCAAAATGGCAGTCTCCAAATTTAATAAAAAGGGTACAAAGTGTAATACACCGCACTTTGATATGGAGTCTAGAAACGTACGAACCTTAATAAATTAAAGAGAAAGAACGTTTAATTTCAATTTCAATTTATATAAATTCAGATGTAACAACCACAAGCAAATGAATACCTGTGTGTGGAAAGAAACGTGCAATACTGTTTTGTTACTTTCTACGTAGTTTATTGTTTGCTAGAATTTCTACTCTTTATCGAACAGTAATTGGGGTAGACCGAATAACAAAAAGTGCCATTGAATTACGAAGGTAAGAATAGGATAGAAAACATAAAAATGGCTATAAAGCTGTTTCGAATTTCTAACAGCCAATTTATGTAAAAAAAAGTTTTTTTCGTCATCATAAAATAAGAGGGGTTGCCTACCAACCTACCTACCTACCCATTGCCATTATGGTGAAAGGTTACAAATGAGTTGCTAGTTATTATTACTACATAGCTGGTTTCTTTCTTTTCTGCAACTAGAAAATAATGGCAGCAAATTAAGTACGTTTCAGCAGAAAAGGATGCACACTTAAAATTATTTTTTTTTTGCCAATGAGCATTCCTTATACACAACAAACTTGAACATACGACGACGGTTTTTCAATTCACTTATTTATTTAACCATTGCATATTAGGTATGTGCTCGCATATTGACAAACAGTGTAGGTTGTGGTGGTTGGTATTATTGCAAGATTACTTTGGGTTGGAAGACCAAAAACTATAAATATTTTCCTTCCTGGAGAAACAACCTTTTTTGGAGTGAAGAGGAGTATTAAAAATAATTATTTTTCTGGAGAAATAAAACACTAAAACCCAACCTTTACGAAACATTAGTAACGTGTTGTATAAAGCAGCTAGTAGAACCCTTGGCGTTTTCCCACTTGCTAAAGTATCGTTTCATGTTTATTTAATAAGAGGAGGAGAGGAGTTGCCGGGAGCCCTTCACTTTGCTAATAAAATGGAAACACGATGTGATATGTGAGGGAACCTTTCTTCCTTCTTGGACTTCTTATGAGTAAGACTATTCCTACAGTAGAAGCAAATATAAAGAGGTTTACTCGCTAACTTAAGACAGTCTCTGACAGAACGAAGAAAAAAGTGGGGAAATCAGCGAATGAAAATAAGCCCGACTCTACTCTCTCTCTCTCTCTGAGTTCTTTTATTGCAAAAGGGAATGACACAGAGAATAATATAAAAAAGTAATGTTTACCACTGGGGGAATATTTTTATTTCTTGATCACACGTCAACTCCACAACTCAACTCAATAACAACCTGAAACTTTATTTGTTTCCCATTTCGTTGAGCACCATAGAACCGCCATCATAAAACAATAACGAGAGAGAGAGAGAGAAATAGCATTTTTACTTTTGCTTGCTTTGCTCAAGAACATTTCCTTCTTTGTCAAAAAGTTATTAGCGAGAGAAGGGAATAATTACAGGGTTGGAGTTACAACAAACACGTTACACGACACACTACTAAAATGTTCCTTCTTTCTCTAGCCTAAAAAAATACTTGACCATAAACCATTGCTGTTGCTTGCTGCTGCTGCTGCTATTTGCTTGCCCTCAAAAAAAGATTTGTCGTCTACACTTCTGGTGGTGGTTCCTGCGTTCGTATTGTTTGTTAGTCTTGCAAATAAACATTATGAATGCTCATACCTCATAATCTCATTCTGATTTATTAATGTACACAACATGCAGCCAGAAGTCGTCATTCAATTTCAAAAACCGCTAATGTAGTATTTAGGTTAGAAGAGCGGGAGAAGGTTAAAAAATGAAAGGGAGAAAGAAACAAAGCACAGTATAAAAAGTCAAATAATATCATGTATGTAATACATTAATACACTTTTAAGTAATGTGTATAATCACACCTCTCCACCAGCGTACCGCTTAGCAAGAAAAAACAAGTAAAACAATAAATAAATATTATAAATAATAGGAGTATTTTTTTTCTTACCACAAATTATTGTTATTATGATTTAAGCAATAACACTTCTCTTTCTTCAAAAATGTTTACAGAAGTTTATGATTTCTTCACTTTATCTGATACTTTATTCTTATGCGTACTGCACTTTTACTGGTTACGTACGTACGTATATCAATTTACTTTATGAGTTTCTGTTATTATTATTATGATTATTATGCCAACCTTTTTTCACAGGGAACGTTTCACTTTTAGTGGAGACAAGTCATCATATTACGAAGAACATGAAGAAGCACTTTTTTTACAATGAAAGCTTAAACCGTTTTATAATTAGTGTTTGGTTTAAAAATAGTAGGACATTATTATAAAAGGAATAATATCCAGTAGTCACTTTGAACGGAACGAAATCGGAGAGAAACGTTGTTGTTTTTTAACGAGTTGTGTCTTGTAAGTAATAAGTAGTAAACAACGGAGAGAAAGTGGAGCGAGTTGGTACTGCACTGCTCAGCTCAAAGGATAGACAGAAACTGAAATGAAGTTGTCGGCTTACACTTTCCTTTATACAGCTACAGCAGTACATTCTGCTCCTTTTCCTTTCTTTTGCTTCTTCTTCTTCGTTTTCCCTCGCTTGCTAGCTGCTTTTGGAAATCACACACGAAGTTAACCACAGGCACACAACCAATGAGTAAACTCAGGTTTCATATTACAATGCTATTCCTGCAGTAGTAGTAGTAGTAGTAGGAGTAATACGCCTATCATTTCTCTTCTCATAAATATTTTCTCCTTGAAAAAAAATCCTTCTAAAAGTAAAGTCACAATTTTTGTGTAATTTGGTCTTTTTTATGTGGTTCTGGTGCTGCTGCTTACTGATGAAACCAAGTTTACTTTATACTTGTGTAGGAGACGAAGCAGCATAATGCCTACTTAAAGCAGATAAGTGGACTTTTCTCCATCAGCTGATCAGAGTCGGAGTCATCACTTCATTCAAACTTTCTCCATTCTAGCAGAAACAGTACTTAAATCAGGATTGTTTTCTTCACTTCACTTTTTTTATGCTTTTACAATGGCGGAAACATAGCCGCCCTACCGTTGTCAGTATAGTAAATGTAAAAAAACCATGTGTGATAATTGTGGTGAGTAGAAATGTTTGTAGCACGTCAGTACTTTTTTTGTAATCTGTCACTACTTCATTTCCCACATTAGTTCGGTGTATTTCAAACTGACACACTTCTGCGAACAGACATGAAGTACTTACATTATTAAAATATGAACTTGCTTTTCATTGCAGTAAACGAACGAACGACTGACTGATAGTGAGTGAGTACCGTACCACAAGTAAAATGTTCCGTTTTTGGGCCTCCTTTCCTTCCGACAGAAAATAGTCAATAATACTATTACTTTCAAGCAAAAATAACATCCATGACCATAGCCATAGCTTCCGAGAGAAAAAACTGACTGTGAGAAACAGAGTATGAGAAAAGTGTGAGAGGAAAAATGCAGTGTGCCACCAACGGCTCAACTACCACAATTATGAAGGAAGAGCGTTTTCTGCTGACTATTTATATTCTTCTTCTTCTTCTTCTCTTCCTCCTTCTTTGCAAAAAGAATAGCAGCAGCAGCTACACAATACGTACGTACAACAACTCGGCTATTTTACTCCTTTTATGCTCCTCTCTCTCTCCCTTTAAAAGAAAAGGAAGGCGAAAGAGAAACTCGGGAAACGAAAACGAAGAAAAGGGCTGTGTGAATGAGTGACTGAATGACTCAACCCCGTTTGGTTTCGTTTTCGTTGTTACTTCGTTCTCCGTTTTATTTTTTGGATGAAATACTGGCGGAAAAGCAATGCCACATGTAGCCGACACACTACTGTGTAAGTAGTATCTGTAGTCGTATTATTATTAAAACTTTTGGCGTATCCCTTTCCCCTTTATCTTCTGTAGCAGCAGAAGCAGCAGCAGCAGCAAAAGCTCTCCCATCGTATCCACAACCACCATCTCACCAACTGGGTTTTTACAGAAGTAAAAGTAAAAAGGAACTAAACGAATTTATAGGGATATCGTGTTGTCGTCATCTTCGTAACTTTTTGTTGATGTTGTTGTTGATGATGATGATCTTAATGCTGCTTGCAGTAGTAGTGGTAGTAGTGGAATTGCAATCTTTTATACAATACATGCATCTATGGACGTACGTACGGTGGAGTATTTTATTTTTTCGTTTGTGCTGTTGCTACTTACTTCCATACCCATTCTAACAACAGCCACAACAAAATAGAGAAAAAGAAAAGAAAGAGAAGTTTTGCGAAAGATGGAAGTTAGATGGATCATTTTTATATTTAGCCGGAGAACAAGAGAAGAAAAAACCAGTAGAATCCTTTTTTCGCCTCTCCTCTCCTTTCCTCTGTCATCCCGCAGTTTGCTTTATATAGAAAGATGGAAAAAGGAAAGGAGTGAGTGTGGAAAGCGAAAGAATAAGTGGAAAAGAAGAGGAGAGGAGACCTTCAAGTGAAAATTACGTATTGAATGCGATGCGATGTTGCTGTTACGGTTGATGCTGTTGTAACGTAACTGTAACAAAGGCTATCATCATCATACCAGCAAAACCTAGCCGCCACGATTCCTTCGCCTCCGATTTTTCTTGCTGCTATTACAACTACGGGTCCTGATGGCGGTGTTTGTGTATACAGAGTAGGGAAATTTAGGACAAGAGAAAAGGAGCCATCACCATGAGCGAAAAAGCTGTACGTTATGTACATATGAACAAGAACATGCTAAAAATGTGTAGATCCTTTCCAGAGTTTTGAATGCATAGGTATTATAATTTTGCATAACCCGCCGCCACCACCGATGTTGCTGTATTGCCATTGCCGCCATTCCACCACCATCACCGTTCCTTTTTCCTGTTATGGTGGTGGTGGTGTGTGCATAGTTCCGTTTCATTATAATAAAAAAGAAGAAAGAAACTTTCTGGCTTGTACGGAATGGCAAAATTGCATATTATTATTTAGTTGTACTTGGACTATCTTTGTACGGACACACGCCTCCGTTTGTATTAGATTACTACTTTACTTTCTGCGTTTTCTTCACTTTCTTTACAACAGATACGGTTCTTTGAAACGGTTATACAGCAAAGCAACTCAACTTACGTTAGCTGGCTAGTGAAACTGAGAGAGCTTGGACTAGTGCAATTTCGTATAAAAATGAAAGAAGAAAAAAGAAAGGAGAACGGGAAATGATACTTTTGATTTTGGTGGTAGTAGTAATAGTATAGTGGAAGCAGTGCAGAGGCAAAGCAGTAGAGAATTGTTTGGCTTGGCATGGTTTTCCCATAATATCACGATGTGCATTAGTTCCAAGGCCATGTTATTCGCTGAACTCTCTGCAAGCATTATAGTACTCTTTGCACAAAACTCACATCAGAGGAAAGTTTGCTGAGCAATTTCACAAGTCAGCCATCCAGCCAGCCAGCCTCTTGGCTGTTAGAAGGAAGATCGGGGTTTTCCGAGACTACTTCTCTTATTTTTAGTCTTTACTTGCCATAGTAGTATTCCTTCTGCTTTCTGTCTGCTACTCCCATAAAGTAGTCAAATGGCATGTAATGTTCAATTTAACATTTTCTATCCACTCTAGAAAACGTATAAGGAGAGAAGGAGGAGGTTAAAAGCAGGTTTGCTGGCAAAAATTCGTTTTTTTCTCTCTCTCTTCTTTTTCTTTGGTGAATGTTTTACGTGAAGACATAAGTAGAAACATTCCGCTGCTGCTGTTGGAAAGGAAAATAGTATTTTTTGGCGATGATGATCTCTTGTTTCTTTTCAAGTTTTGAGTGAATGGATGTTATAACAAAGGAGAAGGAGAAGGTTACTGCAACTACCACCACCGCCAAGCCAACATTCACATCAGTAGCGACATTTATCCACTGGAATGCTTCTTTACTGTTGTTCCTCCTTCTTTTTCCGCTGCTGCTGCTGCTGAATGAATACGTTCTTCGATGCCGTGGAAAATAAGAAGGGATTTCACTCTGCCGCCATGCTACATAACTTTTATTACATGTATATCAAGTGGATGACAAAGATGATGATATTGATGACCCTATTATGCAGGAATTGGAAGGGAGATGTAAAAAGAGTTTTTCTTCTTCCAAAGAAAGAGGAGGAAAAAGAAGTCGAAAAAAAGAAAAAGAAGTTTAAAGTTGAAGTGAAGTCATACAATGGAATATATCTAACTGTCGACTTATGAATGGAAATAAACTGTCACGAAGAAGATCAGTTCGATTTCTCAACATCATTTATACTTATATATCGTTCCTATCTGCCAACCACTACTTTCATGCATAGTCGTATCGTCGTTGTCGTCCCTGCTGGAATAAAATTCCTTCCTTCCGTTCCGTTATTTCCCATTCAGACGTTTAAGCCAATGCTGGTTGTTGTATCACATGTAGTAGTTCCGTCTCATACGTGTGGATTATGTAATGTCTGATGAACCATTCCGTTTATTTTTAAGCTTTATGGAAGTAGTGGGAGCAGCAGGAAAAGAAAAAGCAGCAGCAGCGAAGGAGAAATGATATGTCGAGACAAGAGAAATTGAGGGAGGGGAAGGGATTTGGTTTTCTCTTTGGGACTATGATGTATAGAAAAAAAGCTATGGTCGTATATTAGCTTCAGTCAGTACAATCTAAAAGTTAAGTTTATTTTCTGTATTTTTATTTATTCAACGCTCGCTGATCCTAATAGACAGCCGCCAACATTAGTACTTCTTCTCACAGAGAAAAATAACAAATAATTACAACAAAAAAGAGTGATACATAATACATACATCGGTATTAACTTAAGGACGGAACGAAGAAAATGTCTTTTACATGAACACATTTTCGGTGATCGCTATCACAAGGAAAGCAATTTTTATGGCTACTTTCCTTATGCACATGCAATTACTACTACAACGGTTCCGTTAATTATCCGGAACATCTCTTTTATGGGTCCAGGTATGAAAAGTGGCTGCATTTTGTGGAGCTCGTTTTACTTTTATGTACTTTAATTATTCTTTTCTTATATATGATAACGTTTTATTGGACATGAGTAAATGTATGGAAAGATCATTCATTCTAGACTTCATTTTCAGATTTTGCAAAAAGAAAGGTTAAGGAAATGGGCATATAAAATCATAAAACAATTAACAGATCAACATAACATTGAATGCAGTAGTGTTGTTTCCCATTTAACCTAACATTGACTTTTAATTCTCGGGTGGCATTAAAGCATTTTCGTAATGGGAGCTTTCATATATCCTAAAACAAAGCCGGTGGAATAAAATTGAAGTAAATATCTCATAAATAATTGATGAGGTGGAAGTGTTAGTGGAGCTGCTAGAGAGTTGGACATCGGCAGAGCAGACAGTAAGGTATGGAGCAAATGTTTAAATAAGCACTTACGCATGGACAAACACATTTGAAATAGCGCTAATTCGTATAAATTTACTACAATAGAATGACTCACGTATGTACCAATACTGTATTATAAACGGAAGCTTTAGCTTTTCAAGACAAAACTTTTCCATATTATTGCCATTATTATCACTGTACGCTACTCTGTCATGTCATTTTCAATTCAATTGAAAGAAATAATTCCATATCTAATTATTTAACGTCAATGTCAACAATTCTAAAATTAAAGAGTTCCATCATAATCATTATTGGAAGCTCATGACTTATTCCTAACGTAAGTAGGTATGGCATGTACCTGTCACCGCGTGTCAACCGATCTGTTTTGCATTTTACATAAATTCGCATAAAATTCCATATGCTATTGAAGAAAACGTGGCTTTAATCAGACATACATACACCATACTAATTAGAAACAAAATAAATGTGTTTATAGTTTATAAACACTTACAATAAACTAATAAATTAATAAAACCCTTTAGCCTCATTCTTATACATCAGTTATTGATTTGGATTAAAGTATTTAAGTATCTTTTAAAAACAGATTAGGTTGTCAAATTTTTCAAATCCGATTCCCCTTTTTATGTAACACAATACGATACACGTTTTATGCAAAAGCCCCCTTGATCACGGCCATCGTCAACAAATAGCAATTAATTTGGCGAAGAAAAAAATGCAAATAAATTGTAATGGTTGATAACATTCATGAAAAGTGAACCAACAGAAGCAGTTTATATTAGATGCTTTGGTAAATGCTGTGTTGCTGTTCTGTGCATAAAAAGAAAAAATATTATGCAACAATACTAAACTATATTCGTACTTTTCCTACAACAAACATTACAAGAATTAGTGATTACGAGTCAATGTTTGTAAGGGGAGGAGTAGAGGAATACGTGTAAGTGTAGTTGTGGTTGTTGTAAGAGCAATTCTCTTGTTGCTGCTGCTATATTATATGCATTGCTATTTCTTCTCTGCTGTTCGTTCTTCTATTGAAAACCAACATAATCATCAATGTGCATTGCTTCCTGCCTTTTCTAAAACTTTCCCGTTTTATTCTCGCACTTTGTTGCCTTTTCTGATTGCAAAGGGTGTGGCAAAAATGTGCTTATTGTATGGAATGAAATAGCAGGAGGATGAAATGGAATTCGTCTTTGTAATATGCCAAAAATATGAATCGTTGAGGATGCCTGTGCAGTGCTCTTTCCGAGAAAGTGGTACCTAAAAGTAAAATCTTACTATGGTCGTCGGTGTTAGTTGAGGACGACGTGGAATTTCTAACGAGCAAACCTGCTTACATCACTTTGTAATTATGTACTATCAATTAACTGTGGAAGTACTTGTCCCTGTTTGTCTGTTGGTTTGCTTTTACCCTTTGCAGCTAACTGAGCTGAAAAGTTAATGAATTGAAATCCTCCATGTTTTAGTCCTCCTCCTCTGCTAGTTTGCTTATGTTAGTAAATGTACTTATGATTCATTGAAAGAAAAGGAACACTCCCATCGGCCTCAATCCTTTCGTTATTATAAAATAATAAAGGCAAAAATAGTTGTCTTAAAAAACGGCGTTTGTTTAATTTTTCAGACGGTGGCATATTCGTTTAAACTACTAATAACTAATAACAATAAAATAAATGTTAGCTTCATCTTTAACACAATTTAGCATTAATTCAAATTCCCTTTCTGAACTCATCCTTTACTCATCATCGAGAAGAATATCTCACCGACATGACAACCATTATTGGACAATAATATTTAACATTCAAAAGCTCTGAATCAGAGCTATTGAGAGCTTCAAATAATGAATAAATAAAAATTTCAAAAATTTAGCAGAAGTCCATACTATATAATTAATTGATGATGAATGAACAGGTCAATGCATATTCATAACTTTCATAAGTCATTATAATGCATACGTAAATTGACATGCACTTTATGCTGCTTGGGAACGTAGAAACTGAAAATTGCTGTTTAACTCTGCTTCTATTTAAATTGCTAAAATCAATCCATTATTATACGCTGTTGTTTTGAACATGCGTCGTATTTGTTGATCACGCCAATTATTCCAAGAAGAAAAGGCGAGCTTTTATAACGGCAAGGCAACGTAAACATATTGCTATGTTGCAAAAAATCAATTAAAATAGATTGTTTCGTAAATTGATTTGTTTATAAATGAAAAGTGAATTTTAAATAGAAACTACGAAACTGAGAAATTGTTTTCATAACGCTCTACTAACAAACAGTGATTGTACTGTTGATTTGTAGCAAGCAAGACGGAGGAGGAGAAAGACGAAGAAGAAATTTTAAGAAGATTCCTCTCTTGTTTGGTTACCCAATGCCAGTGGCGCTTTCGTAAACAATTTATTTTCCAATATGTTTCCCTTTTTATCTTCATAATAAACAGCTGGTAAGCTGACTAGAACTAGCTCGATATTTTGAAACGTTTTCTTCAAAACCACCAAGGTCATTTTCACGTAAATTTCTAAATTGTTATAAATATTTTGCAAAAGAAATACCGAGTCGCAAAAATAAGAGCATGCTTGGACCCAACTGGACAATAACAATATTACAACTTTCACTTCCGATACTGGAAGCTTTGGTCCAATTTCGTTGAAAAACAATGCCTGTATACCAAACCTAATTTAAATCATTTCAGTTGTTTGAGAGGTATCGTGCAGACAGACGGACGGACAACTTTTGTGATCACATGAATATCTTCTCCATTTGGTCGAGCTAGTAATAAATACCTTCCAGCAACACTGTTGGATAATATGTAATGTTCTGTCTATGTTGGACACAGCTACCAGCAACAGCACCACCACCACTACCCACCCATCACAACTTCACCACCACCACCCTCCCGTCCACTTCAACTCGCAAGACGTTTAATCATTTTTCTCAGTAGAGTTGTCCCCCTCCGCTGTTTTTTCTAATATTGGAATCACTTCAAAAAGGAGGAATGTTGTGGAAGTGCTTCCTTCCATTTCAATTATTTTTTGAGCTCACAATTTTACGAAAGCGCTTCTGCTTTTGCATCTTGCTCAGCCACCATCATCATATTTTGAAGATGTTTCTTCGTCGTCGTCTTGTCCGACAACAGCAACTTTACCTTACCTATGCAATATTATCGAACAGTTGTCGGCGTCTCGTCTTCCTCTACTACCATTCATTCTTACTTATCATTCTGAGTTTGTTTTTGTTATTAGTTTGTGATGTGAACGCTGCTGCTGCTGCTGAGCCATCAATACTTATAGCAGCATAGCATCGGCATCAATGAACAACAAGTTCCGTATTTCTCCCCTTCTCAATTTCCCCATGCTATTATCATTCCAATTTGTTTCCGGGAGAAGGAAGCATGGTGGTGATGCCGTTAAAAAATCGCTTACGTATACAACGATTTTCAACATATGATTATGAGAAGATTGGCCCTGGAGGAATCAAATAGAAGACGTGTCAACGTTTTTAGGGGGAAAATATTATCTTGTGAGTGAGCGAGAAGTGGATTGTGGACTCAAACTCAAAAGTAATCAGTCTTCGTGCTACTACGTACGTACGTACCTATATTTCTTAATATTTTTTTGCCTTCTTCCAACTTCATTTTATTCGTGGAGTTTCATCTCAACTCTGCTCTGCCTAGAGAAAAATTAAAGGTGATGCTTTTTTTCTCCTTAAACAATGCAACGGTTGTTTCTTCGTAAAGCAATTTGTCCGCTTTTATCTGTAGCTTCAATTCTGAAGGAAACGTTTGAAGTTTTGCTGCCAGTTAAACAAATGACGTTTAATTTTCTATGGCCATACCAAAACAGTAGTGCTTAGTATTAACAGCAACAGTGAAGACGCTTCTTTGTTGTATGTTGTTGTATTACAACGGGAAAATTTCACACTTGAATGTATGCTGCTTATTAATAGATTCCGGAAGGGATCTACTGTTAGTAAAACTGTAAATACTGAAGCAAAAGCGAAGCGAATACCGTCAACGAATGATAAGAGGAAAATAAAGTGATGATGGAAATGATTTGATGTTGATGTTGGTAATAATGACGAGAAAAATGGAGAAAGTGGAAGTGATGACGTTCTTGGTGATAAAACTGGAGTGTGACACGAGTGAATAATACGAACTTTGGACACGGCAGGAAATGTTATATGATATAGAAAGTTTGAGGAAAAATGAAATAAATTCTTATTGATATCCAGATCCAGATATTGTTCTCAACACTCTTTACTCTACCTAGCTTGTTGATTGAGTATCATGCCGGTCACATGTCTTAAAGTAGCAGCAGTACTACGGAGAGAAAGCAACAACGCAACAGCGGCAGCAACAGCAACACTCACACATCAGAACATAAATCGTTTTTATTGAATCAATCAAGTTTCCTGTAGGAAAACAAAGAAGCATGAGATAAAATATGATGAGAGGGGACATTACATGACATCCTGATCAGCAGAGCAGAAGAGCCAAAAAAAATAATAACGACAACGGAAACACAAACAAAGAGGAAGGCGAGAGGGGGAAAACCTACTTAGGATAATGAGAGCTATGTGGGATAAATACCGAGGGAGTTCAAACCGTTGTTGCTGCGTTGCGTTGTTGTTGTTATAATCTGATCAGATCCAGATATGAAGAGCGCACGCAGTCAGAATAAAATAATAATACGAACAAAATAAAAATACTGGAGGACATGAGACCGGGAAGTGCGTTCTACTACTACATATTATATGATCTATGGCAGTGTCTCCCCACTTAATGGATATTAACAGTAATTTAATCTTGTTAATTCTCTTTCCACTTACTCAGTTAGCTGAAAATGAGGAACCCAACAAAACATTATAATTGACTATGTCATCAAGTACAAACTAATTTTATAGCAATTACCTACATCTCATTATTAAATTTTTCCCTTATCAAATTTAACTCAACGTGTAGTAGTAAGTAAATAGTCGTAAAATATATTTGCTCACTGACATGCAACATGCGCATGCCAAGTATGCGTTATTATAAGGATGAAAATGAACTTCAAACCGCATAAAAGCATTTATTATTCGGAAATGGATTAACAATTAATAACTCCAAGCTTTAGACTACTCCATATTTCATAATCATTCCGTTGTCATGAACTCCCCGTTTTATAAAAAAAAGCTACATCATCCAGAAATGAGAGGAAAAGAAAGAAAGAGAAAAGGAGAAAGAGGGAGTCTGTTTTTTGTATGTGCATTCAATTCATCTTCCTGCCTAATTCACACGGTCATCATTTTATTTTATACTGCCGTTGCCTACATCACAAAAGAAAAGCGCGTGTTGAGTGTAGACATGAAAATGTTTGAATTTAGCTGTTGCATTATAAATAGATGCGGAGAAATGATGTTGGTTCAAGCCAGCAAGCAAGTTAGGGAGAAGCAGAAGAAGAAGAAGAAGAGTCAACCTCTACAATGTCTAGAACGCTCATAAATTATAATATTGCATCATATTGCAAGCTGCAGAGCTCATTTTATGAAAAGCTGGGACGAAACTCAAGCAGCTCATTTCTTCTTCATCGCCGTCGTGTTGTAGTCAGTCGTCGTCACTGTAAATATATCCCACCACCAGTTGCAGTAAGTAGCAACTATAGCAACACCAGCAAGTCATTTTCTATAGCACCACCACCACCACCACTAACATCAGCAGCAGCAACCTCTATGCAACTCTCACTTTCATACACAAAGAAAAAAATTGAAAGAGAAAAGGGGACGAAAATGAAGAGGATAAACTGCATCAAACAACATGTGGTGCAGCAGTGTCTGACTTGTAAATTCTTCAATTCTCTTTTCTTTTTCCTCATCCTTCCTTTTCATCTTTTTCCCTTTTTCCCACTATCTTTTCCTCTTTCCCTCATTTCACTTGCTGTATAACTAATAATAGCATGAGAGAGAAAAAAGAGATAGAGAAGAGTTCTTTTTATACGAAAAAATACTCCTCAGCAATGCTTTTGTGCGTGTCTGCGTGTAATGAATTTATTAAAAGATTCATTGAGCAAGACATAAAGTTTATGATATACGGGCGCGCACCAACCAAGGCAAACGGCTTGGCTAAAGACAGGAAGTGAAAAAGTAAAACAAGACGGGAAACAATTCCATTTTTATGATTTTTTTTCTCTTTCTTTTTTCAAGTTGAAAGAAAGAGCTCAAGATGGTTGTTCTTATCCATTGAACCTTATAATACTACTACTACAATAGTATCATATGAGCGTAAGAGTAGTAGTAAAATGCACAGTTTTAGTTTTTATTAGGAAATGGAAAGTTGTAACGTTTTCGACTGAAAACTGCAAGCTCCCAGAGCTTCTAACTACTTTAATAAGTAAAACGTGTAGACACGGAAAAGAAGGGAAAACCAAAGCGGACTTAAACACTGGAATTGGTTTTAGTCGTATATAAGAAGCAGCAGCAGCAGCCCTAGTGGAAGCTTCAAACACGAGAGCAAAGATGAAAGAAACAATGCAAACTCTTATTGTTTCTTTGGGGAATGACATAAAAATGAGGAAAATGTTTGTGAAATCTGTAGAAGATGTCTGGAGCAATTTCATCGTGATGATCATGATGATGATTATAATCATTATTATCATCACCAGCAAACAGCATAATAGAGGATGCTCCTTTCAGGTAGTTGTTATGTTACTACTTCGAAGAAGATTTACAAGTGGAGCTAGTACAAGAAGAAGGAAACAAAAACCTTTCGCAGGAAGAACAGACCATAGCAAGAAAGAAAGAAAGAAAGAAAGAAGAACCTTGTTATGAGAAATAACAGAAGAAAGCAATTGCTCTCTCATATTTTTGTTCATCTGAATTCTGAGAAGTCTCGAGCGAAAAGAGGAGGTTTTCAGAAGAAACTGTATAAGAAGAAGAACGGAACTAGTACAAGAGTATCAAAGCGGTTGTTGTGTTTCTGTTAAGGCTATACATATACAAATACAGCTACAATCATGACGATGCAATGAAGGCGACGACTACTACGAATAAAATGATGATGCTGCTGCTGCTGCTGCTGATGATGATGATGATGAAATATAAGACTTTCAGTGAAACTTGATCTCATTCAGTTTTTTCTCGTCTTTATGCCATCACCTCCACCACCACCACCACCACCATCATTCCATCCATCCGAGTAAAAGAGAAGAAAGCGAGGCGAAGAAAGGGAAGAAAAGGAAGAAAAAGATTCAACAAGAAAATTCCTTTCTCCGTTACACTCGACTTTCTTCTTTTACTACTACAACTACCACTCATTGTTATCCTGGAATTAAAGGCACAATGCATTAAGACAACAAGCCAAAAGCCAGCCTCTTTCAACTTCTTACATTTTCTTAGAATGTAGAGTAGTATTTATATTACTATTTCATTCCAGTAGAAGTGCTCTCTTTCTCTCTCACTTCTACTCCTTTTTACAATAACAACACAAAATGGGAGAAGAAAAATGTCAGATGAAAGAGCTTCTCTTTTTTACCTCTTTTCTGGCTTCTTCATTTTGCCTACCTAGGCGTATATAAGTATGTTTCTGCTCATGTTGATTATGCACGTGTCAGACAGAACAGTAAAAATACTGAAAATAACAACGAACAAGCAAAAGTGATGCTTTCCTTATACTCGTATGTTCTTGCAAAATATGCTTTGCATTCCCAGGTAAAAAATAATAATATCTGTTTTAACTGTGCTTACTTACTTTTTCGGAAGCAAAAGGAGGCATTCCATTACACATAATACAAGTCTTCCACACAAAACTATATAGTTTCAAATTTTTTTCTATTGAAGAAGCAGCCCCTAGAATAAACCAGGTCGTTAATTCAGTCATTTTTTTCTTGCTTACTTTGCTACGCAGCAAACAGTATGACATAATAACAGTCTGTTTTTCTATCATTCTTCCTCCCACACTCATTCCTGTTTATTTTTCTCTGTTCTCTTGCTAAAGCCAACACATGAAATTCTCTCATCTTTTAGCAAATAAACTGGAAAAGAATGAATGCGCTAAAAAAGAAAGAGAAAAAGAGGAAAGACGAAGAAGGAACTAAACTGAACTCCTACAAACACATGACTTGTAGATGTATTTGTATCTTTTCGGAGAATTACAACAGTTATCTAGAGAGAGAGAAAAAAAGAGGAGAGGGTAAAGTAAAGATGTGGTGTTGTTGAGATTATTTTGCGTGCCAGTAACAGGAAGACGTAAAAGGTGGGATCTTGTCTATTTTCCCAGCTTATCTCATCTTTCCGTTATCATACCTACATGATCTCGTTTCATATATTATTAAAAGGCAGTTGTTGTTGTTGTGTGTGCTTAAGAGGAAGGAAAGGAGGGAGAAGCCTAGACTATTGTTTGTTTCTTGTAGTATTCACCAGTGAATATGATGCACACATTAAAGAGCAGGTTTCGTTGGAATATCCTCACTCTTTCCCACTCTCTTTTTTCTCACTCTCTAAGCAATATTCTTCTTGCAATAATAAGGGTAGAGGAGAATGTGCTAACACCACCACCACCATCACGAAAGACGCTCTATATTATCCTGTTGTTGATGTGTAAACAAGAGTAAGGATAAGAACGGGATTGAGAAGGTAAAAGTTTAGCAAACACTACAATTTCATGTACAGGAGAACGCGTTTTGGTGCAATATGCATACGTTACGTACCTACTACGGGAACACAATTGATAAATATACTAATAAGAATTTTTAAATAAAGTTGTACACTTCGACGAGGACGGCGACGGCTGAGAGGCGGCATAATAGGAAGAACAAGTCTTCCACACAAAACTATATAGTTTCAAATTTTTTTCTATTGAAGAAGCAGCCCCTAGAATAAACCAGGTCGTTAATTCAGTCATTTTTTTCTTGCTTACTTTGCTACGCAGCAAACTACTACGGGAACACAATTGATAAATATACTAATAAGAATTTTTAAATAAAGTTGTACACTTCGACGAGGACGGCGACGGCTGAGAGGCGGCATAATAGGAAGAATAGGAAGCGCACAACAGTCCCTAATGGGAGCTTGTTTTATAATATTATGTACATAAAACAGAGTTTGAAGGAAGAGGAGAGAAGAAGAAAGCATGCGAAAATAATATTTACTGTGTGAGAGAGGACTCCCCATCTCTCCCTTTCTTCTCCTTCTTGGTTTTGCTTCGTTTCAATCGGCAGCAAAGGATATATTAGCAGCAGGTTCAGCAGTTCATGAGCTTCCTCAAAGGAGGTAAACATATGGAGAAGAAAAGGATGAATGGAAAAGGAGGAAGCTAGGCAGGTGGTCCAGTTTATTAAGACAATATTTCCGAAGAATTTTTTATTAATTTTGATACATAAAGCATGAGATATTATTATTATGCAAAGCTTTTGCTGCGATGATGCGTATAATTTTGGCTCTATTTCCAAACAAGAAGAAAGGCTGTCTTTATGTTCAGTAGAGGAAGAAAGAGAGAAGACCTCAGCAGCGTCCTTTTTAAGGAAACAAATTCCATTCAATAGTGGAAAGCCGACAAAGAGGAAATCGCTCGGAAAATCAACAGATGGTAACCTACGTACACAATCGCAAACGGGGAAATAAATAAAATACTTTCGTAAGGAAGAAGAAGAAGAAGAAGAAGAACCAAACTAAACTAAAATAAATGGCGAATATTTACATTGGAGGCTCCTTCTTGCCAAGTAGAACAAAAAATAATAAGTGATTTTTTCTAGTTTGTCAGCACGTTCTTTGAAGTAATTTAGGAGGAAGTAGTGAGCTAACTACTACTACTCGTACTATGTGTGTACTGTGTAGTAGTAGTAGTCTAGAAGTAGTTTTTCTTTTTAAGGAAAAAAAGTTTTGCTATACGATGAAAAGTGGCATGGAAAATTTTCTCAGGTATTGAAATAAGGTAAAAAGAACTTAAAAAGAAAGAAAAGAAGAAAGTAAGAAAAGTGTAGAAAATATATAAGCGGATACAAAAAAAACTTTGTATAGAGTTATACCAACCGATCTCATTTTCTTCCCGGCTCATATTATTTAGAGAAGACGACGAGGAGGAGGACGACGGGAAGAAAAAATTAAAGATGAACGCACTCACTCCAACTAAACTACAGGAACAGCAGCAGCTAGCTATCGCACGTGAAATCTTCTGTGAAAATCATATTAAAGCTCCCGGAATTATCTTGTTACGTGAGTTGTAAAGAGAGACAGCTAGAATGATGAGAAAAGAGTGTTTTTCTATTACGCTCTCTCTCTCTCTCGTTCTCTACCTCTTTCTTTCCCAGACTCCTTTCCCCATTCACTTAAATAAACTTAGCGTGCAAACTTCTTTTCTTCTCTCTACTACTCAACTAATAAGTCAAGAATGGAGGAGTGAGTATATACAACAATGAGTGCTGCTGCTGTGCTGCTACTTCTGTAGCAAAATAAGGAACAACTTGCTTAGTTTATTTTTCAAGATTTTTTTTTTCACAGAAAGTAATCGCTTTCGTACCTACCTGGCCACTATAAAATTGCATGTGAGCGAGCGAGCTTAGGTACATTACCACGATATTACATTTCTAAAAATTCGTTTTGCTGTATTTTGTATCGTATAAGGTTAACCTTTAGGTATTTTTTTAGTTTTATTTTGTTTTTATGTTTGTTGCTTCTAGTTTCTTAGAAATGAGTTCTTCTTTGCTCATTTATTAAATGCGTAGAAAATGCATTGTCCATGGAATAGACATAATATTGTTATTTTGTGTGTGAAGGAGTTTCAAGTCTCTGTCGAGTTCATTTAGTAATTTTTACACAATTTCTCCATTTTCCTTTTCCTCTTAAGTCATTTTCTATATACCTAATATATTATTTCAATCGCACACACACACACACACACACAAGAAGTAAATTTTTTGTGACCGTTTTTTTCTCAGAAGGAAATTAAGAAAATACATAACTTGGATACACGTTTACTGAATTACTGCTCTGACCGACATCATGTTCCCCTTTTATTTTTCTGTGTTCCTTTGTGAATCTATCTACAGAACAGAGTCTTTAAGCAGCCTTTCTCAATATTTTTTCAGGTGAAATTTATCAGTTTATTTAATAGACAGAAGCTTACACTTTCTCAGCTGAAATTGCTTTGTAAGGACACGTGAAGGGTACTATATACTACTGAAAGAATGTAAGTAAATAGTAAACTTCTCTCCATAATATTATTCCCTTTAAGGATTGGAGCGCCGCTTACTTTACTTAATATCTTCCTGTAGAAGGATACTTAGTCTCTGTGTAGTAGAATAATATGGTAGATTAGGGACAACTCATTTATACCAATATTTTCGCATGTTTTTCTCCTCCTTTTTGAACTCTCTCTCCCTCTCTCTCTCTCTGTTTCTTGCTTTACTTCCTTTCTCTCTAAAAAAATGAAATGAAAAAACAGCTACATTACATTAATGCGGCTAAAGGTAGAGGTAGAGAGACAAGGAATAAATGTTGGAGGCTCAACACTACTACTACTTCTGCTGCTACTGCTTCTGGAACAATTCTCTCATGATATGGCCGGTAGGATGAGGCAATTTCAACGTAACTCACTGCAAATGTGGCACTTATGTGTCCGTTCTTTATTTAGATACATCACAGCCTTCCCTTTCTCACAAACACATAAACAAGCAAAGGACAACAGAAAGGGTCGTTCCTTTCGTCGCTCGACGGCATTATTATCTTTTTTTCTTCCTTTCTTATATTCAGCTCAGGGAAGGTGAACTTACGAACTAAGGCAGCAGAGGAAGCAGCAGCAGCAGCAGGGACACAAAAATTATATAAACTGTGAGTAGACATAGACACAGTCACTGGAGAGAAGGCCAAGAGGGAAACCGGGGAGAAATAACGGCTTTCCTCTGTATAATACCTTTAAACTGGTAAAACATGGTTTTTCATGTGGCTTTTTTAACCTATAATGTTCACTTGTTTAACTTTCGCCTCTCCATAAAAATGCTTTCTTTCTTTCTCTTTCTCTCTCTCTCTGCCTCTCTCTTCTCCCTCTCTGGCTTACCCATATATGAATTTTTCCCGTCATCCTCCTCTTCTGACTTTGTTTTGCTCTCTTACAAAAAATTCTGAAGTTTATATAGAAATATCAGTGGACGCCGCCGCGGAGGACGACAAAGTTACTCTACTACCAACTCTACAACAGCCCTGTAGATAGGCACTTATAATATGTGTCTTATCAAGTGAACATGGTTTTACTCTTATTTCACTTTAAGGATTTTTTTGGCCATGGTTTCAAGAATAAGAAATTGAGAGAAGCTATCTGTTCACATCATTCTCATCGTCATTCTTTTTCCAACACATTTTAAGTTCTTGTCTCTGGATAAACAACTATTTTCTCTCACTCGCACTCACTCGCACACAGCATTATTATCATCTCCATCTCCTATTCCGCTCAATTTGACCTCCTTTTACAATATTAGACTTGCATAGGTATATAATATATACTAATATAATTGTTTATTATATAAAGATGGAATGACGCCGTTTTAACGGTTTCCAAGCTTACTTGCTCTCACTCACTCACAAACAAAAATGTCTTCATTGGAAACAAAGAGCATTTAGAGGGAAGTGCTGGTGGTGGTGGTGAAGGTAGCAGTTAAGGTGAGTAAATGAAGTGGTGAATTGTGTGCTGCCTAATTTATTTACTTAGTTAAGATGAGAAAATAAAGTATCATTTGACCTGGACAATGGTTGTCCACCGTTTTACTTCAACACTATGGTTACCATCATTACCACCGTCACCACCACTACTGCCCTGTCTAATCAGAAAGATGGTGTAATGCAGCGTAAGTGAAAAAACATTTTATGGATTAGTTGAAACGTAACTGCTTCACCACCACCACATATGCTTTTCCCGTCCATCCATTCATTCATTTATCCACATCCCTTTTTGAAGTATTGACTGCCACTCTACTCAACTCGTATGGAGTTTCTCTTTTTGTGTCGAATGTGTAGCCTTGCTTTAAAAAGTTTGCTTTTCAATAAGTGCCAATTCACTTTTAACATGAGGATCTAAGAGAAAAAAAGACTTACTATTAGTGTGTGTTTGTTTGGTATTCTTCTTCTTCTTCTTCTTCACTTTAATTTTTTGTCTAATTGACTTCATCTTGAAGCAAAAGGCTTTGAACGAAAGGCATTTCCCACAAGTTACCCGAAAAGTAAATAAAACGGAAGTTGATGCCAAAACTTCAGCCGAAAAAAAGAAAAGAATAAGAGGAATCCAGCTTTTTTTCCTTCTGGAATTCAATTGATGTTGAGGGAGAAGAAGCTTTGGAATTTTTTGAAAGGTAGCCTCTCAGATCATCATCATCATCATCACCCGTGAAAATCATGATGGGATGAGCAAGATTGTAGTGATGGTGGTCACCCATCACACCATTTTTCTAACGCTTCCACACTTCTCTCTCCAAGAATTCAACTTAACCAACCATATAAACCCCTGTATATAGTTGTGTCAATGTTGCTGCTTCCATTGCTGAAAAGAAAACCAGAAAAGGATGAAATAGTAAATGCCTCCATATCTTTTTCTTCTTCTTCATTCGTTGCTATGCTGCATTTGCTTTGCTTTGCCACTACTGCCCATTCCACTGCCTTGAGATTTTTGTTCTTTTTGTTGAACGCTTCGCTAACTTCGCTTCCTGTTCGTATTTAGGTAGCGAAAACTGGTAAACTACCAACGAAATGGAAAAAAGGACACGACAAAAAGATGTTGATCATCCTCATAATATCCTTCTTTTCTGTATTATACGGAGTTTCTTTTGAGTTGAACTACTGGCGACCGACTACCTTTGTTGCCAAGTCAAACCCTCTTTCCTACTTTTCTTCTCTTCTTTTCTTTTTATCGTGAAATAGCACAAAAAAAGTAGAAAAATGAAAGCGGAAGTAAGCAGAGTTACCTCTCCTTCATCTATGGAAAAAACTTTGAATTTACTTTAGTCAAAATCACCACCATAAGTGTAAGATTTTCCCCCTATTCGTCTGTCCATCCATCCATCCATCCAAACAAAATTCTCCACACTAAAGTAAATCTCGAACAGGTTTGAGCTGTGTGGAGTTAGAGTTGCACTTCCCATGCTCTTTTTTCCTTTTCCTTACATACGTTTCTTCTTGTTGATAGCAAATTTACAATTTATCCGGTTTTTTTCTTTATTTTCTCGGTTTATTCTATCTCGAATGCATTTATTTTGTCCTTCGTTTTCAATGAAGGGGCTGCTGCATATCCTTTATAAGTAGTGGTAGTGTGAAATGGAAGCGGAAGCTTTGTAGAATTCGACGGGTTTTATTTCATTTTCAAAAAAAAAATACTCAAGAATAAAAAAACTTTGGAATTTCAGTCATACAATTGACCTTTGTACACTGTCAAGGAAAAGTAAATGACGTTGGCAATCAGTTTAATGAAATAAATGAAACAGGAAAGAAAGCATCAAGATTTATTTCTTAAACTTGTCGGCTTGTTTCGAAGTGCAATATGCTGTACTTTCTAAAACAATAAAACTCGAATAGGTAAGTACCTATTTGTAGAATACTCTTTTCCAAAACTGACACAACTTACGTTCCAGATTAAACACGTGCTGGACAACTGATTAAATTACATTCCCAATAACTTCCAAATTGCAAACTTCTGTAATCTTTATCAGAAATGTTATTATGAAAGCTCTTCTCTCCTATTCATTCCAAGTTCGGTTTTTCCAGTAGCTCCAGGATGTTTGCACGGTTTTTTTAGTGCCTATAGCTTTTTAAAATTCATTTAACTTGATATGTACCTATGTGGAGAGTCATGTACGAGTAATAATTTAAAATTTTAGGATTCGAGGAAAAGAGAGAAGAAGATTGACTTTTTCGGCTTGAGCTGAACCAGTTCACTCACTCACACAGTGCCTAAAATAGCCACAAAATATTTTAGTAATCTTCATCTTCAGACTTCCACTTGCTGCTGCTGCTGCTGTGAGTACGTATATCAAGAAAACGTAACGTAGGTGGTGGTGGTTATTACTACACTTTTTTTCTCATTTTGAATGCTTCAAACTTCAACCTCAATTCTCAGGCTACCTCTTTCTAAACTATATAACAAGATGCAAAGAGGAGTTATGAGGGAACTCGTGATAAAATGAAGGAAAGGGCAATTGCGATGTCAGTGTGTACATTTTTAGTTCTTTATGTCTTACTTACTTACTATAGAGGAAATTTTGAGTAGATATACGTACGTAATAATAAGTGCATACATGCAAAGAAGAAGAAACCTTCATCGCTTCTATAAAAACTATAAAGTTTGCAGTTGTTGCTGCTACTACTGAAAGAAAATACTTGTACTCATCCTGTGTATTTATCTACTCCAAAAAATTTTGGACTGGGTGAGAAGAAGAGTCAAAAAAGTGTTGCCACATCGTTGGCCATCCATATTCCCTGTGGTTTTTTCTCGCCGCTACCGCCACTACTTTTCCAGTTTTCTTGTTCTTTACTTTTAGCAATAGTAGTAATGGTGGTGGTACATCCTACGAGAAAAGAGAACAAGAACAAGAAGAAGAAGAAAAAAAAGGAGAACGAAGGATGAGAATGATGAAAACCCTGTTGAGCCATTCCCGACAGCTACACAATCTTGTTTGAACAGGACTAATCAAGTGCAGGGAAAAAAGAAAGTGGGGAAGAATGGGCGAAGAAGGAAGGATGAAATGGAGATCTAGTGGAAGATGAAGATGAAGAAGAAGTTTTTTACGTATCATTTTATATACATTCTGCTACTTTTATATTACGTAATAATAATGCAATATTAGAGTAGTCATGTGATGATAGTGATGATGGTGGTGGTGGTGGTGCAAAAGACCTAAACGAGGTTGATTCCACGTATTACTTTTTGCTACAGAGTTTCCTCCTCTCCTCCCGCGAACAAACTGCAGTGGTGGTAGTAGCAGCAGCAGTATTCAGGAGAAGGAATAAATGAAAGTGATCTAGTGAAGTGGCTGGTGATGAAGGACGGAGGCAGGCATGGCATAACCAGTGCAATTGCCGCGAAGACGAAGGCAAAGACGTCGAGGAAGAGAAGAAATCTAATATAAATATGCATTTTAATAGGAAAGGAAAGTAAATTTAGCGGTTCGAGGTTTTTCCTCATACGTACGTACGTACGGGTTCATGGATTGAATAAGAAAGTTAGTAATGCATGTACAAGAAAGTGGATGACTGACTGACTACAAAAAATAAACTAAAATTTTTTGCTTACTTATTCCTTCTTCTTTTTTCTTCCCGTTGAGCAACAATGAGTTAAAAAGAGAAAGGGAAGAAGAATAGAACAAGTACGGTGAGATGATGGAGATACAGCAGGTTACTAGTTTTTTCATTTTCTCAATTTTACACTTTCGATGGAGAAAGGACGTGAAGTGATCTTATTGCTGCTGCTGCTGCTGCTACTCCTCCAGCTATATTATGGAGGGTGAGATGGTGAAGATGAAGAGACCACGCTATGTTATGTTATTATTATTGGAAGGAGGAAAGCAGCAGTCATTCACGCGTATTATTATTGAGAACGATCATTTATTCTTCCTTTTCTTGCTATAACATTTTTTTGCTTATATATTTCTTGGAAAAAAAGACAAGCTTACCAGTAGCAGCAGCGGGCTAACCAAACAACAGAAGCAGCAGAAAGGAAATAGGTTGTGTAAGAGAAATAATATCAGGAAATGCCTTTATTTTTCTATTGCTCAGCGCCCGTCTCAGTAGTTCATATTGTAAAAACCATCTCATCATCATTCACGTCAGAAGATGAACGAGACAAGTAAAAAGTACATACGGGGGAGGGCAAAGCAAGTTTTAAAAAGAAACGAACGAACGAAAGAAGTAACTTGAGGAAACAAGTGGGAAAGAAGGGAGCTATTGGAACACAATATATTTTCATGGAGAAGACGAAGAAGATGATGATGATGACGATGATGAAATGAAATAAGCAAGGAACGAGAATAAGGCTCCGTCAGCCCTTTTATATTTTATTCTGTTGACTTCTCAATTCTTTTCAGAAATGTTCTTCTTGGCATTAGTAGAGCACAACCATTTTGATATATAATATATCATCATACACCATTTTAAGCAGACAAGTACACAAAAGCCTGCTTCTTACAATTTCCATTCGCTATCAATTCCAGAATTTGAATCGAGTGTCAATTCAACTGGCGCTCAGAAAACTCCACTCCTTCAGATATTATGTAGAGAGAAAGAGAATAAAAATAAAATTATGCAGTCTATGCATTTCACGTAGTACAATCCTTTTTTTATTTAAAACTAAAAATTTATTTCCACGAATATTGTATTCTATGAAAATAAATCATTACTATGTCATAATAACATTCTCTTTCACTTAAGTTTCATTAACTGCTACTACTGCTACTGCTCTCAAGCATTTTACTGCACTTGACTGGAAAACATTGCGGAACTTTTCCTTGCAAAACTATTTTCAAAACGTTAAAAATGTTAGTATGTGCATAAGTAAGTAGTAGAATTAAGACACGTACCTTTTAGTCACTACAACTGTTTGTACGTACAAACAAACTTTTCAAATCCCGAAGTTTCCAAATTAATTAAACTCTTTTCCTTAATAAGTTGCTAATTACAAAGCTCTTTATATAGTAGTACCTCATCTATCTAATTTGATCGATTTGTAGCAGAAAAAGTAAAACATTACTTTGTTGAAAGCTTATTCAGCTTTAATAAAGTAAAATGCTCCGATGGGGGTATAATTGGGAATAAATAAATGGACAGAGATTTATAGGATGAGCTCAAGATGATTGTAAGCAACGTATGCATTGGTTTTACACGTTA
The DNA here is from genome assembly GCA_027744475.1 of Lepidocyrtus cf. sotoi NNG-2020. Lineage (NCBI taxonomy): Eukaryota > Metazoa > Arthropoda > Collembola > Entomobryomorpha > Entomobryidae > Lepidocyrtus > Lepidocyrtus cf. sotoi NNG-2020. The sequence continues at coordinate 39,625 of JAHZNJ010002551.1, forward strand.
TGTTGCGTTGCCTCAAATTGTAAATTAATCCACGTAGTATTGTGTAACGGAGACGGTGTGTGGTGGTGGTGGTGGCGGTAGTTGAAGAAGCAATAATAATAGACTGACTAACGGAAAAGGATTTTTTTCTCTCTCTCTCTCTCATCATCGTCATCATTTGTATTCTATGATGAAGGCTGATTAACAGTCCAGAAGGTTTACATTACAGATACTCTGACCGACCGACAGACATATCTTCTTCTTTCTCTCTGAAAGAAAGGAAATTTTTTATTTCATTTTACTATCATCATAATAAGCATTTATCCAGAACAATATGGAAAGAAAAACCGTTCTGTCTGTCGGAGGTTTATGCTATGCCTGGAGGAAACGGAATTTAACTAGAAAAGGAAAAGAATGACGACGAAGGAGCAGAATAATACGTAAACGCTAACTATAATACCTATGCATGCAGCAGCAGCAGAGTTGCGTTGCAGTGCATTGTTATTAATATAGCTACCTATAGAAGAAGAGCCAAGCACTAATACTAGTCAAATACTTATTGCCTTCCGTTGGCATCATCAGGCTAAAGATCTTATTTTATCTCATTCTCTCCTCTCTCTCTATCTATTTTCAGTGCAAAATGTTGGAGAAGCTGCTTCTGTTATTCTAAAATAACGATGATGTGGATGATGGTAGTGATACGGTAAAAGATTGAAGAAAAGGAAGAATGTGGATGCTGCTGCTGTTCATATTACGGCTGCAGTTTCCCTGCTTTCTCCACTGATCACGATGATGATAAGGTTTCATTTCATTGTGTCTATTAAAATTAATGTTTTCAGCAGTTGGTTGCTACTGACTCGCTTTAGAGGAAACAACAAGAGGGATTGGATGCTCGGAGAAGACGACAACCGGTCTAATTATTGCCTATAATATTATTATACATTCATATGCATTGCATACCTTCATCTTCTTATTTTTTTCGTTCTAATCATCACACAAGTTCATTCTTTGTTGTCCTTATCCCATGCCTTTTCTGTTGCCGTTGCCACTTCAGCCAGCCCCTTAATACATCCCATTCACTTATGCAAACGTGAAACAAAAGCTTGATTCATTAGATTTTCTCGTGGTGAGGAGGCTCCCTTACTTTTCCAGTGTTGTCGTCCTAGTTCTTCAAATTTCTCAGGGTATTTTATTTTTTCCTGAGGAGAAAGATAGAAATGAAATACCACCACCACCATCACCACAGAATACCTACATTAATGTAGGCAACTGTACTATAATATAATAGCCCAGTCATTATTATTATGAATCTTTTTTCTTCTGTGCGTTGTGTTCTAAGCATATTATTATTACAGAATATTTTTCACAGAATTAACTTTCTCCTTCTCCTTTTGTCAAAATTAACAAAACTCGCGCTCTCTTTCTCGCAGATAGGAAACGGATGCAAGAAAGAAAAGAAAGAAGGAAAGAAAATATGAAGAGGAAGGAAGCAAACAGGAAAATATGGGTTTGCCTTTGACTTCGCTCTGTATTTTCTTCCTTTTCTTTCTTTCTTTCTCTCTCTCTCTCTCTCTACGTTTACTGTCTCTTTGACTTCTTTAGGTTGTTGAGTAATGCTATCACTCTCACTTCTACTACCACAATCATAGCATCTCTCTGACTTTAGTCAAAGGCAACGGGGCTAAAATAACATCATCATAGTCCTCCTTTTTGCTGCCGCTATCACCACTATCCGCTCTGCTTGTAACACGTAGTAGCGGTGTGCAGCAGAAGGTTCATCATTTTCTTTGCATCATCCTACTAAAAAGAAAAATCATCATTGTACATAACATTGATATTTGCAAGCTACAGTTACAAGTACAGTTGCCTACATTAATGTAGGTATTCTGTGGTGATGGTGGTGGTGGTATTTCATTTCTATCTTTCTCCTCAGGAAAAAATAAAATACCCTGAGAAATTTGAAG
>JAHZNJ010002552.1:0-21685 GCA_027744475.1 Lepidocyrtus cf. sotoi NNG-2020
CGAAATGCACGGAAACTCTGAATTTCCCCGTGATTTGGTTTATGTAACTGCAGAGCACCTGATTGCATCGATAAGTCCACACTACAGTGTCCACTGGTATGTCACCAAAAAGCTTCGTTGACACCATTCCATAGTCCAGACGTCGAACCGGCGTCACCGCAGAGCCCCACACGGAACAGGAAGCCATTCCGAGAAGAATCAGGAGAATCCACACTGAAATTGAGTGGGAGAGAGCGAACACAGACCAGACGTAGTAAGCCCACATGGCGCAGTTCTGTGGTGTCAATCGTGACATATCCAATTCCATGAAGCGGACCATTATGCAATTTGTGGGATCAGCGGGGTGCCAATAGGTCATCACTGTAATGATTGGAGGGAGGAGGCTCAAAGTACAAACCATGGCCATTATTAAGTTGTGGATGGCAGCGCTCTTCTCTACTCTTTTGAGGGCATCGGAGCCGTCCATTTCGTCCTCAAATTTTTCTAAATTAAAAAGGTAATTATTTTAAGTATGTCTCAAGTTACCCCAAATTAAATTTTTCTCTTACTTTTCATCGATAAGTCCAACCGCAGCAAGGCATTATAGATTTGACAGAACTCTCCCTTCATAGCCTTCAGTATTGAGATGAGCATACAAGCAAAGATCAGAAAGCAGCTTGAAGTTATCAATGAAATCAATCCCAGATGTTGGTACAGAAGATACACTTCCATTCCCTCCTTATTCTCCTCCATTTCTTCGTATTCCCCCACAGAAATCTGGTGGACGAACATTATATAAGACATGATGGGCAGGAATAGGTAAGATGACCAATAATTTGAGCACCAGAGATAGTAATTGTAGCTTTTAGAGAGGACTAGTTCATCTTTAGAAGAATCCCATTCGAGGATCGCGTGACCTCCGCATTTCATGCAGGATAAACACCATTTTATTAAACGGCGAAGTTTTTCGGATAACATTTTTTATAACGATTTTATAAAACTGGAACAACGGACGGACAAACGGACAATGCCAAGGTTTTTAAGGAACGGAGAGAGAGAGAGATGGGGTCTTATGTAAATGAATTTTTAGTTACAACTCGTCGTGCATTTCCTTACAAAAAATGTTAAACACGAGTCGGCACTTGTACATTTTTAGCGTTACGTTGTTACGTACGTATGTTATAATTACCCTAGAAATGGTTAGCCGGAAGAAGTTAAATAACATTTAAAGTAACATTATACAAGTAGCACTAGCAACAAGGTTTAGGTTGGACAAGGACAAGGGTTGGACAAAATCCCGTGTTCTTGGAAAAGCTTTTTTTGGTAATGTCGAAAACGTATCTGCCCATGTAACATTAATAAATTAAATTATTTTAAGAAAATGTTTCGATATTTTATTCAAAAGTAAAAGTCTTGTCATTTTTGCAATTGACTTACATTCCATATTCAATTCAGAAATGATAAAATCAAGAAATAAGAATCGAGAATTGAATTACACACTTTAAATTAAATCACGAAATAAAATTATAAGCTTCAAGCTTCTTGAACAGCACTTTCCTCCTGAAGGCAGTTTTCTTTCTTGACCTTATGTTCCTGCATACACTTTGCTACAAAGAATATAGCCAAACCCCGAACAGCAATCACAACGGCAAATCCAGCATAAATCCAAAACGGGACTTGAATCCAAGAATTCTTCACATCCATCCAGACAGTCATTCCTAAGAATATGCAAACCACAAAAGAAAGCCCGTGGGCGATGTAGTACCAACTTTGGAAAATGGCATGAATCTTGCCAGCGTCTACGTGTTGCTTCTCCTTAACAACACGGAAAAGTAAACAAAACAATCAAAACCATTTAAATTAATTCAAAATTAATAGTTATTAATGTTTTTAGGGAAATCTTACAAATTGCTCAACCAAAAGGATTTTAATTGCAGCGACGAGCTGGACCATAAAGAGAGCAGAGAACACGGGTGAAACGTATGTAATTAAGCTGATCAGGCGACTGGGCGCTAATTAAAGAAAAAAATTAATTACAAATTATCATTTTTTGCCATTACGATGTTAGTTTTTATTGTTCTTAATTTCTAGTGTGTTATGCTTATTGTTTACCGATCATGAACCCGCTGCTGGTGACAAGAATCCCATCATAAGTTTCTTTGGCTAGTAAGAAGCCAAAGTAGGTGTCCAGGATACCTATGAGAAGGTAGAAAATTGCGGCACAGATCTAGAAAATATAAAAGGTAAAAATAGTTAATTAATTAACTTACGTAATCCAAATTAGATTTAAATTGTAAGCTAATTTGTTTAAGGAATCTTCAAAATATTCTTACAAACTCCTCGACGACAACCAGCTTGAGTCCAAATCGATTCATTTTCAACGAGAGCGTTAAAATTCCCGTTCCTGGTAACGCCAACCGAATCCTTTAAAACCCTTCCAAGCTTTTTGTATAGTTTTGCTTAATTTACTTTGCTTGCGTATTTCTTACTCCGTTGCGTCTTCCTCTTTCTACTTGCGGTACTGTGTATTTTTTATTCAAGTCGAATGACTATTAAAACAAAGCCAGCGCATATTTAATAGCATTGCTAATTGTAAGATAATAATGATTTGTGGTGACGCTGTATGATAAAACTTAACGGAAACCATTTATTGGGCTTACAACGATTAAATTTACTTACCTGAAAATAATTAGCAGCAATGCAGCTATAAAAGAAGAGTCTTTCTGACAACTAGTTATGCTGGTAAAGCATTCAAGAATACAGAATTTGCATTTTTGTCACAAGACAAAAAAAATCTTTATTGTGTGCGCTGTACGCTTATATGCAATCAATAATTACAGTAATTAACCAGGTAATTAAATCGTGCAGACGGAAATCGACAATACACAATAATAAGCAGATTGATTCTGTTACTAATCTTTAAATGTTCATACTCTATCTAGATACCTATTTGTATATCTTACTGTAGATTTACAAATTTTTGTAGTAAATCATTGAAGAATGATTTATGAAGCTCTTGCATTGAAACGAAAACTAATTTTGAGAATTCGATTATTTTTGCAACAATCCTGCAACTCAATTTTGTAAATCATTTATGAATATTTAGTATTATGATTTCAGAAGAGCTTCTTCTTTTTTGGTAGTTGCATAGTAGTGTCATAAAAAACAACTAAAATTAATTCCATTACCTATTTTACATAATATTTACCCTTACCATTTCATTAGAATGATTGCTTTTCATATAACAAGCCAGGCAAACAAATACGCATGCATTGCATTATTGCATACGATTCATACGATGCGATGCGATGCATAACGTCAAGCTAGACTTTGTTCCTTTCCCTTGGGTCGATTTTGTATCGTATCGAGTATCGTATCTCGTATAAGTATATCTTGCACTTGCACAAATATTTTATGTTGTGTTTACGGATTTACTTTTATAGTAGATCTGTCAAAGAAAAACGAAAAACATCAACAATAACACAAGACGTGAGGCATTCTTTTTCTTTCTTCTTGGTGCAATAGGACAAGCGAAATAAAAGGTGACAGCAACAGGCTGACAAGTGAAGGAAACGGAAGCTGGAAGACTCCAAAAACAGGTAATTTCAATTCCCCAAATAATTATTATCAGTTTTATTAGGTCTTGTTTTCGCAGAGTAATCTTGTCGTCGATGTTAATTGTTAATAATTTAATATTATGTATTTCCCAATGCAATTATGTAGCTTTTTTCACTTTTATGATTTAAACTAAAGGTCGAGAAGATGAGCAAGGATGTAGTATTGGCAGGAAGATACAGGCCTGTCAAGACGATTTCGGATTTCACTGCTGGGGAAACTAATGCCGTATATTTGGCGGAGATATCTACAGAGCAGTGGTGGTGGCACAGCTGATCACATAAAGGTATTATTTCATTCCAAATTGAACATCTGATACTCAAATAATATAATTAATGGGTATTAGAAATTAGAATTTTATTTTTTACTTTGAATTGAATGGGTTTTGTTTTGTATTCCTTTTATTTTGTAGGAATTCGTTGTGCTTAAATTAGTGTTGAGTGGAAACGGGGTTGCGAGACACCGATTGAAGAACGAGAGGGATGTCTACCTTGCTCTCGGAAATGGACACGAGCAGGGATTCATCCCAAAGATTCTGTAAGTTTTGCCAATTTCCTTCCCAATCCCAAAAAAAAAATTTTTCAAATTTCATTTTGTTGTTGTTGTTCTTCTTCATTATCTTTGTTTACACTTTTTTATTTGTTGATTTTCAGCGATTTCGTAGAATGTGGATGTTCACTTTTGGTCATGGAAGAGCTCGGACCTTCAATTGAAGACGTAGTCGTTAGAAGCGGAAGTTTCCCCATTAATGTAGTAGTAATGCTAGCATACGAAATGTTAATTCGAGTGGAGTTCCTCCATGCCAAAGGATACGTGCACAGGGACATTCGAAGTACCAACTTTTTGTTTAGGAGAGAAGAGAAAGCCAAACCGGTAAGTTTGCATCGCGTCTTTGCTGTGTTGGTGCCATTTCGTTTCAATTTCCATTAAAAAATGAACAAAAACGATTGAATAATTAGAATTTATTAAAATTTTCAGATCTCGCTAATTAATATGGGAAACGCAGCTCCTTTTATTCTCGATGATAGGCGTCACATTCCCGCGTCTGACGGGCACAAGCTAAAGGGAAGCCTTCGTTATGTCTCCCATAACGTGCAAATGGGAATGCAGCCAAGGTACAATAAAAATAAAAATATTAAAGAGTTTTGCGTATTAAATAAAATTGAATAATAATGAAGAAACCATAAAAAATGATTTTAATTGAACCTTCCTTACTGTAAATTATATATAGCCGGAGAGATGACTTAATCTCACTTGGATACCTTTTCGCCGTCATGCTCCGAGGAAAGCTGCCTTGGCAGGGACTCCCATCGCCTAAGTCTGCAGATGCCACAGCTAAAAGAATTGCTGAAGTAAAACTCAAGACATCACCGCAAGAACTTTTTAAAGTAAAATAAAAAATACAAGCTCTTTGCTATTTAAAAAAATACATTTATATTTCATAAATTTACCGTTCATTACCTTATAAAACTATATAATTTAAACTTACCGTTATTAATTTTCTATGCAGGGTTGTCCAAAAGAGTTCGTAGACTTCCTGGCATATTGCCTAGCTTTGGAGTTTGAAGAGGAGCCAGACTACGGAAGGCTCAAGCAGCTATTTGCCATTCCCTCCTTCACCCTCCAACACAGGCAAACTGCTCGTGATGAGCTCCGGAAGCTGTTGCAGACACCCGCTGCCGCTGACAATCGCTCCTGATCACTCGTCAGCATTCGAGGCAATCGCGTTGCTCCCCTTTTCTCTCAGGGTTTTAAAGTAAATCACAACCACGATGTATTTAGATAGATGTAGAAGGGATGAAGTTTTTCTCACCTATATTTTAATTCATCAATAAATTATTGCATAATTTACTGTTTTGAGTTCAATAAGCATTATCACATAATCACATCGCATAGTCTCATCGCTTCATCTCATTTTACATCAAAATTGTAATAAATCATTTAATCAATCATGCATCAAAACACCCAAGAATCAAGAATGTACAAAGAAAAAAAGCATCTCTAATCTCCCTCAACAAAAACAAAGCATTTTTAGATGACAATACTCCAATGCAAGAAACGCAACAAAGCACAAACGTTTTTTTTCACTTCACTTCACGATCAACGATCGCACGCAGGTAATATTCGATCGAAAAATGCAATATTATTGAAAGACAAGGATTGAAAAAACGGTGATAAAAAATGATTCATAAATCATTATATTCAAGGTCATTCTGTTCTCTGTTTTCTGTCTTTGCTTTTTCTTTCACATTTTGATAATACCTATGTAGTATGTAGTAAAAAAACTATCAAAAAGCCGTCGTCGTCGTCCTGTCGTTCGTTTCGTGTCTTTTTTCTCCCCATCAAAATGCATGTCATACGTAAACGAGGGAGACTAAACAAGAGATTATTGTCTTTTTCATTCATCAATTCATCATAAATTCAATTCAAGCCGATCAATCTCGTAAAAAAGTCATTTTTTCGTCCGTTGAAGAAGTGCAAGTGCAGTCAGAGCAGCATCATTGCCGTGCATTGCATAGAAAGCAGTAGAGGGAATTTTTCAGCAGCACAGCATACAGCAGTGTAGTTTTGTAGGAGTAAAGTGCAACACGGAGTGAACTGACACTTTTTTCGTCTTTTGTCGTAAAAAGCCTAGTTTTGTTTTTAATTTTAATTTTAAATTGAGGTTTCAATTTTAATTAAAAGCTAATTAATTTGTTAACACTTCCTTACAGACAACAGAAGCCTGATTTTAAAAGAATTCTTTAAAACGTAAACTAAACAGTAAAAGGTTGGCTAGCAAGTCATTTTTTCAGGTGTCAGGAGATACTTATTCGGTGTTTGAATTTGAATTGTTCGTCTTTTCTTTTCAATTTTGAATGAATATAATTACTGACAACTGAAGGGGAGAGATAATTAATTTGTTTTAAAATTATTTCCATCAATCTTCAATCAGGTTAAGGCTTCAGGCTACTATACTGTCTACTGGAAACTTGGAAAGTGTTTAAAGTAAAGAAAGATGGTTCGAAACTACCAGCGAAAGACAGCTGACCTCTGGACAACGGAGGATCTGACAGAAGCTCTTCGCCAAATAACGGAGAATAAGAGGAAAATCAACCATGTTTCGAGGGAATACGGGATATCACGAGCGACGCTGTACCGGCACGTCACCAAATTTCAACTGAGCAATCTCGAAAGTCTGGAGGCGTATATGGGGGCGACGAAGACAGTTGGAGGAACCTCCATCCTAACTAGAGTGGAAGAGATGTGTATGGCAAATTGTATACTGAATTTAAGAGCGGAAGGCAACGAGATCGGCTCCAAAGAAGTTAAACAGATATGCTTCGAGTACTGCGAGGCTAACGACATCCCGAATAGGTTCAGGTAACAAAACGGCGCTTTCCAGAAGAGTAATATTTAATGGTTGATGGTGGGATAGGAGAGTGTAGAGCATTAACATTTGTAAGGATAATAGAAATTGATATTATTTTATTGTTTTACTGATAGAATCGATAAGCGAGCAGCCAGTGACGACTGGTATTACGCATTCTTGAAGCGGCATCCGGAAGTCAAACTGGAAGGAGGCAACGGTGGTAGAAAACGGAAAGTAGACGAAATGATTCTAGAACCAGGTAATTGATCGAAATTAAAAGTTATCAAACGACCAACTGATTTACATGAATACTTTGCTTTTATAGTTTTAATTTTAATTTCTCGTTTCTCTGTTTTTTATCTTCTTTTATAAAGAAAACATGAAAGTTTCGGAAACTCTTCCACAAAAACGGAGCAATGCGCAGACAGAGAAAAGATATGCTGAGTTGGATGTGGATAGTATGATCGGGTTTAGCCTTCCAATTCGAAGTTCTTCATCTGCTGTTCATGGAAATGCAAATGTTGCCTCCAAGCTTCCAAGGATTGCTGCTAAGAAGAAGGAGCCTGCTGCCATCATACTGTCAATCGATGATGTTGCCAAAACCCCAGAAAAGAAGATGAAATTCTCTGCAGATGGAGGCCGTCAGCCTACTCGTCGTTCAAAGAGAGTGAAATCTTTATTGCCATCCTGCGATCGGCCTACTGCTGAGACTAAGGTTGAGAAGCCGGAGCTGGATATGATAGACGAAGCTATTGACGATGTGATTAAACGTGCGAGATTAGTAGTAGAAGCTAGTGACGATGAGACTGAGATTAAAATGGAAGTCGAGCAGGAAATGGAGCAAAGCGTAAATGATGGTGAGCACAACAGCGGGAGCATGATAGGAGAAATCAAGAATGAAGACGAATCCGAAAGCGGAAGCGAGGAGGAGACTGTTGATGAACATGATAATAGAGAACAAAATGATGATGAAAGTAAGATTTCTCTTGCCAAAGATGCCACCACATCAGCAGCAGAAGCAGCGACTGAAGAAGAAGGCGAAAGTGAGGAGGAAAGCGACGATGATGATGACGAAGAGGAAGAAGGAAGCAGCGTAAGTAACAATCCTCCTCTTCCTGTTGATGATGGCGTAGCAGAAGCAGAAGCAGAAACTGATGTAGAATCTGAAAGCGGAAGTGAAGACGAGGATGAGGATGAAAGCGAAAGTGAAGAAGAATTTGAATCTGAAGTAGAGGTAGAGGATGCTGCTGCTGATACTGATGCTTCTACTGCCATCGCCGTAAGACAGAATGCTCCCGCCGCAACTGCTGCTGCTCCCTTAGTGGAAGATGATAATGAAGAAAGTGACGAAGATTTTGACGATGACGACGAAACTGACTGCAGCAGCAGCTATAGTGAAGATCCAGAAGCTGCTGACGACAATATTAACCAGCATGCGAGTAAAGTCGAGATCCTTGTCACGGCAACGAACACATTAATTAATCATGGAAGGCAAATTCCTGATGGGATTGATAATAACGAAGAAGAAGCCTCGACTTCCGAAGAAGAAGGTGAAGAAGAGGATGAAGAAGAAGATGAAGATAAACAAGAGGAGCAAGAGCCCCCTAAGGAGGATCTTCAGAAGAAACAGGAAAGCGATGACGGCAACGAGTCAGAAGAATCCGGTTCTGATGGTGGAGAAACGGAAGACGACTATGACAGCGACGATGGCAGTAGTGATGATGATGATGGAGATGAGGCTGCTGAGGGTTTACTGAATGTATAAGCAAGACGAAAAATTCGATTTAGTGTGACCATTTATTTTTCCGTTAATAATTAAAAAGACGCATGGCACGCAGCAGATTTTCAAATGGTAGTGAGATTTAGATTTAAATTAAATTGTAATCTTATACGATATAAGTTTTATTATGTTTCGACATTTTATAACGAGCAGCAGTAATTGTAGAGAGAGGTTAATTGATGAACTATGAACTACTCCGTTCTCATATTTGTATTTCGATGTAAATCTGATTCGATTGAGATTTTGAATTCTTTTGATGATTTTATTTTATCTTAATTATCGAATTTTTCGCTTGTCATGTCATTGTCATCTGTCATGTGCTTTTGAACTGTAACGTAACTGCTTTTTTAAAGAAGCAACTTGTGATTTGATTTAATTTTAACTTCAGGTAATTGATTATTGAAACCGGTTTTAAACTATGTATTATTCAATTGTTATACTATTTAATTGTATTAAACTAATGTGCATGCTTTGGCTTATATATCTTTAATGGAATGACAATGATTGTGATTGTAGCTCGAATTATCTATTGTCTATGATGCTAAAAGAAAAAATGTCTTATTGCTTCTACGATGGTTTTGTTTTGATTGTTATTTAATAAAAAAATTATATCTTTATGTAAAAGTGTCAAGTGTTTAGGCTTTGATGTATACTTTATTGCATGAGTTGTCAGTTGAGTCACAATATTATTTAATGAAATGAATGATCTAAATTATGGATCTTAAAATGCCAATTAATCATAGAAATATAAAAATGTTATTAGGTATGCATAGTTCATAGTTTTTTTGAGGTTGCAGAAGGAAAGGAACAACTTTATTAATTTCAATTAGATTAAAAATTATTACTGCAGAAACGAATGAAATCATAATTACACGTCTCTTAAGATAAGAATTAAATACGAGCATTAATTAGATAAAAATTAGAATGTCAATGTTAAACCTTTGTCCTCATTCATCAGCAAATCTTAAGCTTGGTTGTTCGTCAGTATCAGTGCCACTTCCAGCTACAGGTGGTATAAATGAAGCAAAAAAAATAAAGATTAGTTTTAATTTAACAAAATCTTACAATTAGTTTAATTGTTTATTAATTAATATAATGCTAAATAATAGCTTGACTCACCACCACCACCAGAAGAAATCTTTAAGCTTGACAGTAATGAGAATGATGGCTCTTAGCAGGATCCTCCACTGGCACCAGCCTCCTCATCCTTGTTCTCCGTATCTTCTTCTCCTCCATCTCCAAAAACTGACTTTGAAACCGTGGATTTGAGATCAGGATACCGCTCGATGAAAGAAGAAAGCCACTCATCACTTGCCATTTCCTTCTCCCTGTCGAATTCATTCGGAACGTCGAAAGCCTCGCAGTAATTAAAGCAGATACGTTTAAGATCATCTGCGCTGAGTTCGGTCCCTTCTTTTACACGTAACTTTCGAAGCAGCTGGGCTAAAACGTCTTCCTCCAAAGTAGATAATGAACAGGATGTCGTCTTCTTGGGAGGAGAATGACTTGTTGTTGTCCCCTTCTCAGCCATCTTATAGGCAACCGACCTAAAGTTAAAAACAAGTAAACAAAAATAAATAGTTTAATTAAATAAACACTCAAAATCCTACACTTGCAATCATTAATTTATTTCTGATCAAATAGAGTATATAGCATATAGCATAGTTCACATTCACAAGAAAAGAAAAACGACGGAAACTGGCATGCAGCAATTTAATTTAAGAATTAAATAAATTACCGGTTATTAATCACACTTTTATAATATACAATTAACTGATACAACAACTGTGTAGTTGTAGTCAGCTAAAACCATCAAATTAGAAGAACCAGGACCTCAGATTTACAAAAACTGTCGAGAAATGTAGAGAAACCCAAAAGTAAACAAAAACTCGTATTTTAGTGTTGAGATTTGATTTTTCTGCATTTGACTCAAAACAAAAACACGCTGACGATAAAAAATTCTGCATCTCTCACTCATCATTTCATCATCCCAAGTGACAAGCAGAGAGCTAGAGAGCTGAACAAAGAACAAAGCAAAGCAAGCCACAAACGCCAAACTTTACGCAAATTAATGCAACAACAACGCGCTTCGCTTGTATGAAAAGTTAAATTAAATTAGTTATTAATTAAATTAATTCATACTACTTTTCAAATTAAAAAATACATAATATTTATTATAATTGTATAGATCTCTTCTTAAAAATTACGGAATCGTATCGACTGTTCCACTATCTAGATCATCATCTATCGAAGCATTGTCAAGTGTACAAAATTACAATATTTTATAAATAGTGTTTAAAATTGCTGCCGTACATTGGCAGCAATTTATCATTAACATTTATATATATTAATTAAAATTATAGTTAATTAAACTTGCGTAAGAAAATTGAAAGGAAGGAAAGAAGAGTATTTAAGTTGCCGCCAAAAATTAAATAAAACGTTGTCTTTGCTAAATACTATAATATTACATTACAATAAACAATAAAAAGTTTGAAGTGAATTAATTAGCTTTAAATAAATTCGCTAAATTACCCACCCGCCAGTGAAGACTGTTTGGCTGTGTTGAGATCATTTTGTGATCATCAAATTAAACCTTTGGAGCTTCTATTAAATGGCAAAATGTGGACCGTTATGAAAAAATCATAAAAAATCATTTGATATTAATATTTATACAGTCAATTAAGAATTATATTAATTAAAACAGGTATACTTATTTTAATTAATAAAAATTATAGAATAAAACGCTTCCAAAAATCGTACATTGATTTGGGGAAGCAACTAAAATTAACTATTATAATACTATGCCTCCATGCATATTATCCATCCCATATCCCATCCGTTTCCATGATCGTATGAACTTCCTGTGGTCCATATGTCCAGTAGTCCAAAGTCCACATCCGGATAAATCCACCCATGTGAAATAAGCAAAGGTGAAGATAAAAAAGCTCTGTAAAATAAAAAAGGATATTATATAGGTATGTACCATGAAAAGGATTTCTGCACTCACTACTCGTAATATTTAGGTACTTTTTAGAATAACCATATTTATATCATGATAAAAATATCAATTAGATTTACCAGGCATATTCATATTGCTCCTGTGATTTAAATATTTAAAGAGGTTCGCGTCCACCAGCACTTGTACATTTAAGTGGGGGAGCCATTTCCGAATCCCAAGCCAGCGAGATACTTCCTCCCCGGGAATGAAGATAAAATGCCCGTTTCATCCATCATCGTGTCATCTTCAAAGGAGTGGGCGGAGGGATGTATAAAAGAAACCTGTGAATGTAAAAAAAAGTTAGATAAGCTAAATCAGTTTCATGAACAATTATTAAACTTCAAGCAGTATATAACCTATTTAATAATTTAATCGTTTGAAGTATAAAGTATAATTAGACGCATACATACGTAATTTTTATTTAGTTTAATTTTTCTAGATTTTAATGCATTTTACTTACATTAAAAAAAATAAAAAGTATTGCTTTCTTGTTCCGTTAGAAGTTGTATCGGAAAAGGGATGTATATTGTTGGGGAAGATTAAAGCGAAAATGAAGAAGCATATCGAGCCTGGCCAAGGTTCTTTCTAATCGAAACTATTTCTGTAACAGAAGTCGAATACAGTTCCTCAGAATGTGATTTTGCAGTATTTAGATAATAATTGAATTTAATATAATAAGATTTTTTATATAATAATTGATTATTAATTACCTTTTAGTATTATTTAGTTGAAAAAGGAAGAATTAAATGTTGAGGTTTCTTCTCACCTTCACCTTGAATGGATAAGACAAAAGTTGAGTTGCTGATAAGATGCAATGCAAGACAGACGGCATGTCACCCCAGATAAGGACCCACCAGTCCAGTCCAACATCGCTTTCCGTCCCTCCCTTGGACTCGCTGAACGTAAAAGGCCACCGGATGTGTAAAAGTCTGTTTGAAGGCTGATGGAGATGAGGATTCTTTAATGGAGCCATGGAGCTGTTGGGTAAGGCTGAGCAGATGAACATTGTCACCCCGGGAATGCGCAATGATAAGAGACGCATACTCATGTGGCGGCTCCAGGGACTATTACGATTATGGGATTTGGTCCTTCCTCAAATCGTACATTGATTTTGGAGTGGCTAAAATGCAAACAAAGAAACCGTAAAATTATTTCTGCACACTCTCTCTAATTGTAGTAAGTCCTCGAAGAAAAATATTTTTATGTAAAATACTTTATGATATAAAAAGATAACTTACAATCCGACGAGCGTTTAAATATCTTCACATTTCCCCTTCCCATGATTTGCATTTTAAAAGAAGATAAAATTTGCGCCACCAGTAATTGTACATTTAAGTTGGAGAGCGGTTTCCGAATTCCAATCCAAAGAAAAGCTTCCTTCCTACGATAAAGGTATGCCCGGTGTCGTTTCGTGTCATCGTCGAAAAAGTAAATTGAAGCAAAACATAAGAGGGAACCTGTCCATGTAAAAAAAATTATAAGCTAAATAAGTTTCATGATTTTTAATTTTAATATTAAGAATATCATTTAAATTTAAAAATAAGATTTTTTAAAAGAAATATTTTTTATTACCTTCATCATTATTCTGTGGAGATACAGATTAAAAATTTTTGGTGTTCTTCTCACATTCGTACTTTGAATGGAGAAGAACGGAGTTGATGTTGATGCATGATGCGATCGACTGTAGGTGTGGCTGTTGGTCGGATTTGCGTCTGTCTGGCATAGTCACGTCACGTCACCCCAGATGCAGTCCTTCCAGTCAGTCCGCTTTTCCTCGGATCCGCCCAACGTAAAAGAAATCCCTCCACTACTACCACTCCTTCCTATAGAAATAAAATAAAAATACGAAAACGGAACATAATTAGTTTTTTTAACAACTGAAATAACTATATTATTAAGTAACCAATTAGATCTAATGACATAATGCATACGTTATAAAAATAAAAAAGTATATCATTAGGTATCTGCGTAGCTTTTTTCTTTTAGTTTTAAAGCATGCAGAAAACATTACAAAAGATAAAAAATCTACTGCTGAATTAAAAACTTAATTAAAAATACAATTAAAAATTATATTATAATTATGGGCTTACTTTTCCTCCGAGTTCCCACATTAATCTTAAGTTGAAGAAGAATGAGAAAGACTGTTCCTTTTAGTGTCCCATAACAGTTCAGGAGCTAATACCACTCCGACGATCGAAAAGCTTGAACTGTAATGAGAAAATGAAAATTATTCTCACATTCGTACATTTTACAGCATTGATTTCAGTACCTCATCGTTTCAACTAAAAGATAATCTACGTTAGTAGTAATTCTTAATTAGACACTTTTATAAAGAAAAGTAAAACATTTTAAGTAATAATTATTTTTTTGGCAAAAACTTACATCAACCTAACAACAAGTGTCACCACACCACAATAAATAGGTAGCTCTAATAAATACAAAACAAAAAGTTCTCCAATTAAAGTATTATTTTGCTATATTTTTAATATTTTTTTTTATTACGCGTTCACATAATAAAAAAATAAGTAATTCAGTTACTTTTCTGTTGTCAACAACGTTTGCATTGAAATATTTCAAATGCAAGAAAAATGCGTTTTTTAATTATGGGTATACATTTTTTTATTAAATATTACTTACCTCTTAAAGATTTCTAAAGAAAAGAATTCTTAAGCACGTAAATAAAATTTAATTGATGCCTTCTCGCACTCTTACATTGAGTAGAGAAGGAGTATAAAGATTGGAGTACCGAAACTTTGAAACTTTTTACATTTTTGAAAAAAATAAATTAAAAAACTTCTACAATGCACAGCACACTGCACTTATTTTTCACTTTGAAACTTTACATTCGAAGAAAACTGGAGAGGAGAGGAGGTAAGTTCTCTGCGATACGATCTTCTTTGGGAGACTGACGCGTAGGGCGTCATTACCTCTGAAGATATATCTTTCAATTGTGAATCCTTTTCTATAACTTCCAACCAAAAAGTTCCAACTCATCACTTTATCATCATCAGCATCATCCAAAAAGTCATTGCCCATCAAGCATGGATAACAAATATATATATGTGGGGAGGAAAGGAAAAGTACAAGAATGTGAATGTGAGACACATATAAAATATACGCAATAATATAATATCCTTTCGTTTTACTATGGAAAATCTATGTATTACGAGATGAGGATGAGGATGAGAAGGTCGTCTTTCCATGACTTTCATTTTCATTCCTTTACATGCATTTACCCCATCAAGGCTATGAAATATTTTTTGTATAAAAAAGCCATGCATGCTTCTTGCAATCGCAATCAAATGGGCTGAATGGAGCTATGAACAATATTTCACCACGAGTAGAAGTCAAGGACATTCATTCCCCTTTCCTTTTCCTTTCTACTCGACTCGATCTATCTAATAAGGAAAGGTATTCATTCAAATCAGAGAATCCAAGAATCCAAATCCAATCCAGAGACTCACCTCGCCAAACTAATTAAATTCAATTAAGCCTCATTTCCCTTTTCCGCCTCTCTCTGTATGTACATCTGGCACTGGAATGTGAGGACGGGAAGGGAAAGGGAGTGAGAGTGAAACATGCTGCAGCAGCGTTGTGATGAGTGATGATGATGATAAGAAGAGAAGTGGAGAGGGTCGAGGAACGAGGAAAGCGCATGATGATTTTTACCTGAAGAAGCAAAGGAAAAATGTTGCATGCATTGCTTCCTTTGTTATCGATCGTATTAGCAATCGTAAATCGTAAACCCAAAAATCAAGCCAAATATCTGTATCATCAAACCTTTACACATCATGATCATCATCATGCAATGCAGCAATCTTATGAAAAAAATTTTCATAGTTCTTTTTCTATGAAGCGAACTCAAGTTGGGGAGAGGAGATAGGATTGAAAAATTACGTTTCTCCCTTGCTTGTCTCTACAAATAAATGTGTATTGCTAAACAAGTAATTTTTACTGAACGGTCCTCTCATCGTCATCATCACCGTCATTGCTTCAAACATTTCAGAAACGCTAAAAAACTTGGAGAAAGGAAGAAGATCAGAAAACCCCAAAACCCAACCAAGGACATTTTGTTCACTACGAACTTTACTTTTTTTACTTTTCGTTATTCTTGTCTTTGGTGATGATGATGATGACGGCTTAATGGCTTCGTCCAGCAAACCTTATAATAATTTGCCTAAGAATTTCATTTTTTCTTCTCTCCCTTTCTTTTATCTGTATGTATTATGTACCTCTGTTAATAGCTAAAAATCCATGAAAACGGAACACTAATCGTAAATATTATTCTGGATGGAATAGATTTTTAGTACATACGATGCGATAGAGCGTGAACGATGAATAATGTAATTGATGGAATTTTTTAAATACTTTACTCGTAGTATGTATTGGTAATAAAAAGTTATATTATGAATCAACTGTCACGCACGATGATCGTGGTGAGTTACAAAATATATGAGGATTGTTGATGATGGTGAAACGTCGCCACAAGAAATATATACAATAAAAAATGAAGAGAGAAAATGTCGATAAAGCCAGTCAAAATCATTACACATACCATAGCTGACTTGCCACTTTATTTAACTCTTAATAAATTTGAATGTAAATTCCTTTTTTATTTTATTCATCCAACTCAATTATTAATTTATTACAGAACACAAATATTAACTTTATTAAACATGAAAAAAGTCAATTAATTAGCAAATAAGAGATGCTACGGTATGCTATCAGTTATGTATTTTCAGCTTCGCCACCACTTTAACCTTTTTCGAAAACATTTTAAACAAATTAAAGCAAAAAGTCTTCCTCTTTCTCCCAACAAAGTAAACTTTAACCCAAGCAATTCCAAAAGCAATTAACACCAAACCCTGAATAACTGTCATCCCAAAATAGCTAATCACTAACGAAGAAGTCATATCCAACCTCTCCCATTTCATGTATCGATTCGCATTCTCAATCATAACCTCATTCAATCTCGTATTCTTCGAAGCCCTTAAGTACCCCATGAAAAATTCATAAATTCCGCTCTCCCGTATAATCAAATAAGTTCTATAAGCCTTATGAGATAAATAATGATGGAACCTCACTCCAACCGTGAAAGTTATCCCTGTTTCTTTACTCATATCAACATTCTTACATAAATAAACATCATTTACCCGTTTCATACCTTCACCCAACGCAGAATGTAGCATTTCCACTTCCGGTGTGAAGATAAGTAGCTTCTGCCTCGTCATATTATGAAGTAACTCCGCAACCTTATCTCTAATAATGAATGGCGCTCCTTCCGGTTCCCGAATTATGTCGGTGATTGAAGTAATCCCCGTCTTTTTCGAAACATCATCCCACTTATTCATCACGTCTTTCGGAACCACGCTGAACATAACTTCCAGCCCCAGCGTTCCAAAAACCGTGTCCCCAAATCCCATTTGGAAAACTCTAACTCTATAACCTTCCTTAACCAATTGAAAAAAATGCGGGAAATCCGAAATTCGAATGAAACTTGTCCCAAAGTAGCTCGAGTAGTAAGCGTGGAACATCGCGATTGGCACTAAAATCGCCCCCAAAATGATTTTATTTTTCTTTAGGACTTCCACGGAAACATTGACAAAAAGCCAGAGAATATTCATCCCACTCCAGAAACGTTTATAAATAAATCCTACGATGATAACCATAGAAAATATCGATAACCAAACAGGATAACTGATATTCGTCACGATATTATAATCAAAGGATCCTACGGAATCCTTATGCAGACAGGCCATGAAGCTTAAGGGAAATCCCGTGTGCTCCACATAATGCCCTCTCCTCGCAACGAAATAGTTTGGGATGGAAAAACTCAAACTTTCTCCGATGGACATGTAAAGAAACCAAGAAACTCCATCCGCTTCATCATCTGGTATCGCTAAATGGTATTTAACTATCGTAATATTTAAAAATGATGCAATGATTCCTACAGCAATGTGCTCAATGACGTCGCAGGTTAAGGCTTTGTAGAACTCGTGATGGGATAAATCATCGTCCGGTAAAGAATGACAGCTTCCGTCCACGTAAGCGATGAATAAGTAAGAGTAGAAGTTTCCGGCGGTTGTGGTGCGGCCGTAGCTTTTGCTGTTGAGATGTTTTGAGATGGAGGTTAGCTCCAAATGTTTGAATATTTTGGAGGAGTTTGTAATGTGGAGGTTTCCTCCATTCGGACAGAAATAGCAGTGTACGGCTGCGGAAGTTTCAGAGAAGAAGATTATATCCGCGTGGAACGTTTCTAGTCCCGTTTGAAATAATCCGTTTTCTCGGAAGTTGGAGATTAGAGGATGCTCTGGGGAGAGAAATGTAACGGGAATGAAGAAGGAGGCACAGTCGCTCGTTCCAAATCCGGAATTGTGTATGACGCTGGCGATTTCTTCTAAAGATTGGGGGAACATGAGAAGTAAGAAGGCTGTGCAGGTATTTGAGCTGTGTTTTCTTAGGAAACGGAAGTATCCCGAGTTTAAAGTGAAATCTACATCGTCACCGAATGAATTGAAGAAGCCAGGAAGACGGATGGGATTATGCATAAGGAATATATTCGTGTCGAAGACGAAATTCAGTCTTTCGGAGTGAAAAGTGGGTGAAAGTATGAATCAAATTTAAGTTTTGTTCGTTTTTATGAAATGTTTCCGTGTTTATGTCAATGGTCAAGTTAGATTGTAGGAAAGAGGAAGAGAAGGAATGGACGGTGTTTATGGAGCAATGTGTGTCGAAGGAAAAGGGGAAGGTGAAAGTTGAAGTTGAGGAAAGAGAAGATGTAGTCCCGACTAAGCAGAAGAGCTTTGGTTGCAGAATGCAGATGAGAAGAAAAAATGACGTAGATTTTAATTTCGTCATTTTTAAATATTTCAGATTGCTCACTTTTTAAATAAATACAGTAACTTATGCAAGCAATAAGAATGCCTGGAATGGCAAGTATGGTAAAGTGAAAAAAATGATGAAAGTTTTAAAATAGTTTCTGATGACGCATTTCATGAAATAGATAACGTGTATCTGTTTCCGTTATTTTGAGCTTAGTTATCATTAAACACAAATAATGGGTTTAGTTTTGTGTGAAATTATATACTTGTCTTTCTCCTTTAATAATAGGACAAGAAGAACGAAAGTTTTTGTTCTAACGATGCGCTACTTAAAACTTGTACTGTACAGCATTGTACACAGGGACGTAAAGTAAATTACTTTAGATTTATGTAGGATATCAACCATCCAATATTATAGCGTTTTTTTTTCTTAAATTGAAGCAAGGATGAAGCGTGGCGTGTTTTTGTATCTACGAAGTTGGAAAAAATTATTAAAAATCTATTATCGGAAGAACAAGAGTAAAGTACATAAACTATTTAACCAACCAACCAATTTTAAGTTTTCACTAAACATTTGAAGATTTGGGAAAAAGATTGGATAGAAAAGATATTTTGCATTTTAGCTGAAATATAATAATATTATGATGATGAACGGTTTTAGTTTTTAACTGAAAACAAAATGAAATATGGATGGAATGAATTATCAGCGTGTGCGTTTTGTTTACTCTCACTCCATTTCATTGTTACATGTAATCCAAAAAAGCAACTGAATATAGTTTTAGTTTGCATGAATAAATATCTTATTATTTTTTAAATTTAAACCGCTTGGAATAATTAATAGAATAAATCAGTTTTGGGGGATACACTTGATCATGGATTAGAGGCCTCCTGGAGAAGTAGTTGTGGTAGAAGTGAGCTCTGGACATCCATCGACGGGATAACCGCATAATACCCTTGCAGTGGTGGTGCATGGCACAGCTTCAATCTTTGTGGTGGACGCATTGTTACCTTTAAGGAAACTCAAGCAGGATTGTGGGGCTAAGTTTAGGTTTGCGTCCATGCCAAGGAAATCCAAAGGTTTTGCTCGGCTGCAGGTTCTATCGTCGAGTTCAAAACGTTCTTGGGAGTCCTTATCAACTCCATCAATCCAGTATCCTATGAAATAGAATCAATAAATAAAACAGGTTTGATACAAATCAAATCGGTTGTTGAATTTTATTCAGAAGAACTTACTTCCGAGGACGGGAAATGCCATCTGTACCATAAGAAATTCCTTTCTTGAGGTGACCTTCGCCAGTTCAGCTCCAAGGGAGGCACAGTACAGCAAAGCAGCTTGTCTGGTCCTCTACAAAATAATTATCATTGTTAAAAACTTGTTTTGATGGAGTTGGAAGTATTTTTGGGGTAATTGGAAACACACAATTTTTATCTTACCAAAGTATTACTCGTGTCCGTGAAGTAGAAATAGTTGTCAATGATGACATTCTTGACGCCTATTGACCCTGTTGAAAAAGGTACAGAAATATTTTTAATTTCAGAATAGTTTACACAATTATTGCAAAAGCAAAAGTAAAATCAATTTTTCGAAAAAAATACCTTGTGCTGAAACAGCCGCAACTGCAACCACCAAAACGATAAATGCTTTCACAGCAATCATGATTAAGAATAATATGGAAGTTTTTAAAAAAACGGGGAGACAAAATGAAATTAAATTGTAAAGTAAGATGGTTACGGAAGGAAGATGTAAATGTGACTTCCAGTTTCGATTCATCCGCGTATTTATACCAAATTTGGCTCTGTGAAATTTTAGTCAACCGTTCAGTTTTTAATTAAAAGATTATGCATATAAAGGCAATGAAAAAGTTGCGAAACTGCAAACGGACTTATGCAAATTTATTAATCCGTCTAAACGTGTCATTAATTAGCAAAGGAATTAATTAAATATTTCATGTTAACTTAGGATTACGTAAATTGAATACTTATAATGCATTTATTTTCAATGTGCCATCATTATCAGTAGTCCAATTATTAAATTCTTAGTTAGTCTTTCGGGTTCTTTTAATTGACTTACGTGAGTAATGCTACATGGTTTAATTATTGACATATTCTCTCAGACGGCCTCTAGACGACAATAAAGTATACAGGAAATGAACGGGGATTAGGGATTAAATCATATTGTCGGCTCGTTTAGCAATCAATGCAATGTACTATGTACAAATTAAAAGCAATAACAATAAAATTGTTATGCAACTTCAGCAATAACGGCACATTTTGGGACCTACACCAATTGGCAATTTTGATAAGTGATGATAAGCTATGATTTAACCAAGCTTGTTCATATTTGCAGACTTTAATCGGCTGTCGATTATAAAAAACGTATGATGATGATAACCAATCAACGAGATTATGCACACACAACTACATTGTAGGTAATCATTTATCTTTGAAAGTTGAAGTTCAGGGTAAAATGAAACGGAAAGTGTAATGCGATCCTACTATTTATAGCTAAGCCGCTTGCTATTTGCATAAGGGTTTTAATTTCAACTTAATTGCACTCTCGTGCCATAATGTGCTGCGTCAGCAAATAATAAAAACGATTTTTAGGTTCGGTTTGGTATCTGCGTGAAAGTGAAATAAATTTCAATGAAAATTTATTAGAATCCTCAATCTCGTCCTCGTCTAGTCACTTTCCTGAAATGAAACGAATGATTTTCACTAGGTCACGGCATGATAAGTTTAAAAAAATGTCATTTCTGTCAAACGATAATAAAAAAATTTAAATGCTACTTTCATTGAAATTAAGGAGTTTTTTCTGAAGCTTCCACAGCAAATTAAATACCTAAATTGATCAATGTCAATGAAATCTGAAATTCGAATAGGTACGGTTGTATTTTATTAGATCATGACCTACGTACATGCACCGACCATGAGCCATTATGCTGCTAATTAGCAAATTTACTCGCAATCAGTAAAGAGATTTTATTTAACATTTCACAAATTAATTCGCTCTATTGTTCACCATTGTTGTCGTTGTCACTAGAAGCCATGCAGTGCCATTGCGTAATAACAGCATTTTTCTAACATCTAAAAATTAAATAAATGTTTCGCGTAGGTATTACATTATATTATACATATTATCC
>JAHZNJ010002553.1:0-13111 GCA_027744475.1 Lepidocyrtus cf. sotoi NNG-2020
ATGGAGGAGCGCATTAATGTGTAACGAAAGGAAATAAAAGCTGCTTGGATCGACTTAAACCAATTTCTCTATTTGTCTAGCAGAGGAGTACATGAACTGAAGACAAGATCAAACATTTCTGTTGTAGTGTATTTTGAAGGCTTGATTCTGAAATAATAGCTAGAAATTGAACGGAAATGTACTCAAGTACCTCAACAATCTGCCTTTCTATGTATACTTACACTTCCTTAACTTTATTAAATGTCATGGACATTGCTGTAAGAGGTACAGATAATCGGTTCTAGTGGTACGTCCAAATTATATACACGATTTTAATTACGGCTCAGCAATTAGTGATGTTCTACACAATTTACTTTGAAAATATAGAAAACATTATAATACAAAAGTAATAAATCAGTGCAGAAAATGATTTCAACTCTTTCATCTCAAAACCACTTCCGCTCAGTTTTTTTTCAAAGCCTACTTACTCATCTCATCTCAATGAAATTGACTTACCTAAAAAAAATGCATTGAATTAAAAGAAGACGAAAATGATGAATAAATATTTTTTACCAGAAGCAAAGACGTCGAAGGCTGAATGAATTTATCTTGAGATTTTCTCATTTTTTGTGTGCTTTACTTAACTTTATGAATGTGATGACGCAAAAGCAAC
Source organism: Lepidocyrtus cf. sotoi NNG-2020 (assembly GCA_027744475.1). Taxonomy (NCBI): domain Eukaryota; kingdom Metazoa; phylum Arthropoda; class Collembola; order Entomobryomorpha; family Entomobryidae; genus Lepidocyrtus; species Lepidocyrtus cf. sotoi NNG-2020. The sequence continues at coordinate 653 of JAHZNJ010002553.1, forward strand.
TTAAAATTTAGTACTTTCCACTCCAAATTTATTTAAAGAAGAACCGTAAACCATTCAATCTACAAATCTCCTTCGGCTGACGTCGATCAGAAGTAAAAATTGTTTGCTTATATTTATTATATTTTGCTTGAGTAAGACATCGAAGCAATCTAGTCAAGAAGTAATTCAGAATCCATTCAAATACCGGAGTGAAGTTTATAAGTGAAAGCGGAATGGATAATAAGATGCTCTTGGCTTATTAGGAAATGGAATAAAAAACCAGATAGCTGCTGAGTGAGTAAGCGGACTAGTTTTTTTGCAAATTTTCTTTTCTGCTCATTCAGACCAAATAAGAAATAAAGCTCAATTTTGTTCTCCCTAATGGGCTACAAAACTTGAACAAATGTGGAAGCAGTGAAGCTTACAAGCAAAGACGCGTTTGTTGATGTTCCGCTATCACTAGATCTGGAATGGTAAAGTAAATAAAATAAATGTGTTTTCCCCGCATTAAGGCTCGTAAATAAAGCACATCTTCTCCATTAATTTACATTTGCAGTGAGTGAGTAATGGAAACATTCAAAATAATCCGTTATTGCTACAATTCTTTTCGGTTTCTTGAATCGGGGTTTCATTTGCCGATATACGCAAATCCTTACATTAGTTAGCCGTTTTTCAAATCTCATCTCATAAATAAATAATAAGTGAACTAGAAACATAAAAGTAATGTTGCTGTTTGTCAAAAGCAACGAAAAAATTTGTGCGAGTTAGGTCAATTTAAAGTAAGAAGTTGTAAATTCTTAGAAGATGCAAACACCTACGTACTATATTCATGTAGCATGGACATTTATTTTACTTAATGAAATTGCAGCAACAGCATGAATGTATTTTTATGCGGATGGGAAATACGAATGTGAATAAAAGATAAAAACGCGACAGGTTTAGTTACATTTGCTTCCACTTCAGGAGAATTCACAAGAAAGTTTTACACGTGAAGTTGAATTGCTTAACTCTAGCAATATAGAAATGGAAATATTGGAGGATTGAAGGTCGAAAAAAAATGTTACTAAAGCAAAACATTGTAATGAAAATAGATTTGCAGTATTTTCCTCCTCGCCCATTTGTTGTTACACATTACCATAATATATCATTCGATTTACAAGTGTCAACTTAAAATTGGGCATTGTATTCTTTCTTTTAACATCGGATCGGAAACAAAGTTGAAAATCAAAATGGCTTTTATTTTCTGATCAGATCGCTACAATCGTTTCTTTTCTTGACATGACACCTTAATCGAACTGCCAAACACTCCAGAAATGAAAATGTATGGAAAATGCTGGAGATATTTTCAAAATAGATTTTCTACATAATATTTACAGTTAACTGTTAGGGATTCTTTTCTTTGGTTAACCATTTGGTTTTTAAATCAACATTTTACGAAAAATTCCTGCTTTGAATAAAAAAGGATTTTTTACAGCGCAATATAATTTAAAATGTGTCACGCGGGAATCTTTTTCTTTTCTTACACAGTTGAGTTTTAAATTTGCAAAGGATTTGTTGAAAATAGGAGAGAAGATTCAGCAGCTTAAAGTAACAATGAAAAATGTTTTTTCCCAATGAAATTAATTCATGATACCGGGTTTTCAATTTATTCGTACATCTTACACTTGATCTATTTCCATGTATGTATTCATTCATTCAAACATAAAAAATTTCTAATGAAGCAATTTTTTGCAACGGAACTTGGTAACAATGAATAATTTAACAAAATGTATCCTTTAATTTCTAATTTCAGGGCTAATATTACGAAAATGTAAATGAAATTCAAAATTAAGATAAGATCGTTTGCATTGCTTGTTTAAAAGATCCCCAGATGGTTAATAAGCATCCATCTTCGGTTTCCACAAACATCACGATCCCACGCACTCAACTGTCTACTGTTTTACTCAACATATTACTAACTCGTTTTCTTGGAAAAAGCTATAAATCATTCCACCTGAAAGCAATTGATCGCCAAAACTTTAAAAAAATATACAGTGGTGTGATATCACGACTAGTTTTAATCATGTGGAGAATCAATTAGGTAATCAAACTAAATAACCTTAGCGGCCCATAATAATTAAGCCTGAGTTTCTTATTTTCCAATCTCTGAGATGAGTTCTTGCGATATTTGCTTGCATGCATTATCAATTTTGTGATCCTTACATGATCCCACTTTAATTTGCCTTCTCCCTTTTCCGCTTATCAAAATACTTCAAATTTTGTGTCACTCACGATTCAGTTGGATTTAGCTTCAACTTATTTGCGTATACTTCATTAAAAGTCTCTGGTACTCACTCAGCTCTGTCCTTTTCCCTCACTAGTATAAAAAGAGTCAAAAGTACGAATAGCAAAAACAAAGATATTTATCTCATTTCTTTTTCATCTCATCAATTTTTTCTATAAAAATGGTTTAAAGTTAAGATAGTAGCAAAAACTTTTTTGCTGCTCTTTTAAGCTCAACCTCAGTCAATATTACACTTTCATTTCTCGGAACTTTTTTTAGCGAAGCTCTTCTCAACAGTCTCAAACGAAAATCCCACACACAGACATGCCCCCAATCTAATTCATTTCAGGATTCCTAAGAATTGTGAATCGTGAGCTTTTGAGCTTTATGGTACTATCTTTTGTTCTGTACAGAATGAAAATGAAATCTGGTATCATTGCTTCCAGCTAGGTACCTTCCTTTCTCTGCATTAGTTATCTTAATAAGATAAAGAAAAACGTGCCAAGGTCTTCTTTATTATCTGCATTGATACTGCTAAGACATTAGATAAATCAACGTTATATATATATTGATTTCTCTAATGCTAAGACCATTTCTGTGACATTTTTTTGTTTGAAGAGATGGGAAAGATGTGTCTGCAGAGAAAGCACCTTGTTGGAATGAAAAACTTATTTTTTTGTCAAAATAAATTCTCAGCTACTACGAATCAAAGTAAACCCTTTTGACAATACTTCATTTAAAGTTTGCTTGTTACTATAGATTTGGTGATTATTGCTGGTATTTTGTAACTTTCTTCTCTGTTTCCTATTGTCTTTTTGTATTTTTTCCTTTACTTACGGCGATGATGCTCAGAAAAGAGAAGATTTTCTACCAAGACAATTGGAAGAAAAGTTAAAGGACTTCGTAAGAAGTGTACAAGAATGAATCGTTCTACTTTTTTATTAATAATTATAATTATTAACGAGATAGATTTGAAGATCTCGTCACTTGGTTCTTATCATTAGTGAACAATGCCAATGATGTACTCATTCGGTAAGAGCGAAAAAGACTGTGAAATGGAAAACTGAAGAAAGATTAGATGAGACGATATAGATGATGGCGATGGCACGTTTCCACATGCTCTGCAGTAACAGTTCGTGATTATCTTCATAATAATCTATGAAAGAAGTATTTTTTTTCACTTACTACCGAGTAAAGTAGACAAGGAGATCCTTTTCTAACAAAAAATACTTTAAGGTTCTTTTTAAAAATGTGCTTATAGATAACTTGCTTCATGATCTTGTACGCCTAAAAAGATAATTTGAGAAATCGCGTTGTTCAATATTTTATAGGTCATTTGGTCTTCTCAACACTTCAATTAAATTCAGTGCACATTCCGCCAAATCTAATAGATTTAAGGTTTAAACTCTTCCTTTTGTTCCATAAAACGACTGTGGATAGGGTTTGAGTAAATATAAAGGGAAAAGTAAAGTGGGTAATAATTTTGCTGTGCGCGCTCACATGGTTTTAACCGTTGCCAGTTTTTAGCTGGAAATTGGAAACATTACAGAATTATTCAATGGATGGACTGTAACCAAACTTCGTTGTCAACTAGATTATGTTATTTTGAAATCTCTGCAGTTGCATGCCAACATTTATTTTACAAGTAACAGGACATTTTAAAGTTAGTAGGTTTGTGTCGAGTTCGGCCAGACTAAAAAAATGTGGTATATTGGTATCCCTTACCTTTGCCTTTAACAACTTTCCCCTACCCATACCCCGCCTGACTTCCCCCATCCCCAAAGTAAGTTAAATAAATTTCAACATCAGCTAAACTAAAGTTGCATATTTGTGTAGACGATGATACTATGAAAGCTCTCTTTGAGTTTTCCTACATTCCCTTTGCTGTTATCCCTAAGGTATAAAGCTTGTTTTGATAAAGTAAATTTACTATTCTTGCTGTTCATACCACTTCCTAACACACACTTTGCTTCACTCACACGTGACTGTGTATTTCACTTTAAACAAGGAAAAACGCCCAGTTACTCTCTCACTCTCACCCACTTAAAATGTATCTTGCAAAAGAAACCGGAGAAAAAAAGAAAGAAGAAAAAGCGCAAACATTGGATAGAGAGAGATAAGGCGAGATCTGCAAAAGTGCGATATCATCAGCGTCATCATCGTCACAAGTTTCTCTCAATTTTTTTCCTTTTCACTGACTGATTCTTTCCACTCGATCCACACCAGACCTTAATGGTTTGCCATTATATTTAAACGTGCGGTTGCAAATGGAAGGAAAAGCGGTAGCAAAAAGTGTAATCCAATCTGAATAGGAAAACGGGAGAGAAGATTCAAGTGTCATTATAAACCAATTTCCAGTATAAAATGATTTATAGAATGTGAAACGCAATACATCTGTTCGTGATAAAGTTGTTTCGCTCTTCTATCCATAAACTGCAGCAACATTGAACATTACTCTATCACACGAGCGAATTAATGTTTATCAAAGGATGTGGAGTGAGAAGTAAAGCAAAAGAGTAAACAGCAGCAGCAGAAAGCTGCCACCCGAAGCGCATTCATCCATTTCTCATTTTTGTATCGTATTTATTCCTTCGCCATAAATATACTTTCACTTAACATAATATTTTTCCCATTCATGATTTATTGTTGCAGAAAACTCTGGAATGGGTATCCGCCTATCCGCCTCTTTCGGTGGTTACAATGAAAAATAAGATGACGGTGTATACAAAATAAAAAATTGATCCGTTTTCTTGAAATTTTGGGTTTTACTTTAATTTTTAAAAATGTATCATTAAAGTTGAAATATTAAACCTAAATTGCTTCCGTGATCGAATACGTACTTAAATTTGTGAATAATATTAACTCTTTAGTGATTTTAGCTGCAATAAAACAATTCATAGTCTTGGACCTGTAATTAAATAAACAAATACTTTGGTATTATTAATTTTATGAGTGCTAGCGCTAATCAAAATTTTTGTAAAAGTGAAAAAAACAGACCATGTTGGCAAACAGACAATATACGAACTGGTTTTGTAACGAATTAGATGCTAACATAGATATTCAATCTATTATTAACGAAATCCTGTATAACTTTAAATTGTTTTCACCTGAAAAGCTTTCATCACTTTATTTTAATTGTAATAGATCAAGTTTCGTTTTTTCGTTCGGGTACACTTTTTTAGACTATGCTTCATTCAGTAACATAAAACTCAACCTTTTAGTACTCCACTATGGACAGAGACATCCGCCCACTTCCATTCTCCGCTTCATGTTTAGTTGTTGCTGCTGTCTTGCTACGATACACGAACACTCAAGACCATTATAAAGATGAAAGGGGGAAACGTAATTCATTTCTGACAAAAGTCCTCCGTTTTCTTTTGTAATAAGATTCGTATTACGTATTCTATAAATAACCCACCCATTATTTACTTTATTCGATTTTATTCCTTCCTGTGAAAGTGAGAAAGCTCCTGTGGAGTAAATAGCAGTAACAAGCAAACAGCTTTTGAGCTCCTCTGGCTTTTCTACTGAATCAATTTATTATTTATTATGTTTTCAATACATCTCAGGAGTGGAAATATACAAAATTGTAGAAAGAAAAGGTAGAAATCAAATACGTTAAATTGTTACTTTCTACTTCCTGCCATTAGATTCAATTTTTATAAAGATTTTCTGCCAAGAAAGAAAAACTGGGGTAATGTGATACTTTCTGATTTTTCTACGTAAAAATTTATCAGACACCTTTTTTAAATCGTTAATGTACATGCGCAGTATGTGCAGATTGTAATCTATTTACTTAAGTGATACCTTTAAAGAAAGAAAAAATTTAAATAGCGGTAGATTGACACACAGCAGTAAACACAAATTGCAATTATAGGATCTCTTTTCATACAAGATTTATTTAGTGCAGAGTTGGAAAAAAGTACAAGAGCATCAAATTTCTTTCATTTTATGCAAGACTATAAGCTTTGCACTCAAATCAACTAAACGCAAGCTGCAAGTGTTATGGTAGGATCTATTTTCAAACAAATTTTTAGTTTTGTATAGTGCAAAGAGGGAAGAAAGTAAACGAGTATCGAATTTTCTTCATTTGATACAAGAATATATAATCTTTGCGCTCGATTCAACTTAAACCCTGTTGATATTGTTTCCTTTCGCAATTCCTACTTTTTTTGCACTCGATTTCGTGTTTATTTCTCTAATCACGCACCACTACCTATTTTACTTTGTAGAGCATCGTCTTACCAGAGAGAACAAAATAGCGAGGAAATTGCATTTGAACAGGAATCAAATGACAAATAATGCAACTGTATCTTCTAAATGAAATGTGCTCAATCACGTACATATCTTGAAAAAACAACGACAAACATAACCTCGCTGGGGGTAAAACGAAACAACACAATAACACCCATTCCAAAAAGAAATTTTACCTCACACGTGACAAAGTCTATGGTTGAGGAAGAGGGTGAAAGAAAGTGAAACAAAAACAAAGCAAAACCTTTTACGTTATCTCTTTCTAGTTGAGGTACTTCCTCCTTCTCTGATAAGAATTTGAAACAAAATGGATTTTTTATTATTACCTTTTATCTCCGTTTTATTTATTTCCCATAAAATAAAATGGGACAGATTTCTTCGAATTTGTCATTCCATTTGTCATTGTGGAACAAACAGAAACTGCCACAGCAGTTGTTTTGCTACACTATTGTTATTACTGATTTTGCGCTTTGTTTTCTTTCGCTCAAGGTTTTTTAGGGAGAAAGGAAAAAGAAGACAGTCAAAACGAACACGTAACGAAACTTCATTTTTACGTGACCATTTCAGATTAATGGTTGGCTTATCTTCAGAGAGAAAAACGAGGCTGAACTAAACTGAAGAAGTTTTAACAAAGTTTATGTGACAAAATCAAGTTTGAAGCTGTACTGTAGCTTTGAAGCACACACAACAATAAAAGTTTCCACTTTCCCATAAGATGCCGTCAATGAAAGTAAAAAGAAGTTTCATGATTCTTTTATCTTCTTTTGTATGTGTGCAGAGAAATAATTACTTTAGTAAATGCCTACCTTTTGCTAGTCATAATATTTACCTACTAATTGGTGCAATATTTGCCATTGAACAATGGCTGGAGACAACCTCGAGTGAATCCGTTGAGGGAGTAAATTACCTCCATTTGAACTTTTAAGATTTATTTGCCCTCGTTTTATTTACAATTTTTAAGATAAAACGTTATAGATAGATAATGTGGCTCAATGTACAGGACAAATAAATGTTTTGCAGTTGACAATTCTTCAATCATAAATATTCTCAATATGTAAGGAGCGAAATAAATCCATCATAAGAAATCATACCAACGAGCTTTGACAGTCCATTTTGCATTCAATTTTTTAAATTGTTTTGTAATTTTAACTGTATCGGAAGTGGAACTGGAAATTAGATATGAACTTGTGCAGTAACTGGTATTTTTTGACCTAACTGTTTGGCTTAATCACAAAAAATAATTACGTACTCAGAAGAGATATTGATTCTCACAGGCAGCAATAAAAGAGAATAAGAATAAGAGGGACCTTCGAAGTTGATTGGTTGTTAAATAATCCAGCACAGGATAAAAAGGACTTACAATAACAAATGATTGCAAATAGCTTGAAAAACTATTTACGTAATACTCTGTAGTGCCTTCAAGCACTTTGTAGCGTCTTGGTAAATAAACACATACAAATAACTTCCCAGCTTACGCTTACAAAACTAAAAAAGTAAATAGAATGCTGAAGCTGACAACTAAGCTATAGCAGGAAAGATGCGGAAAATACGCAAAAAATCCCAGAAAAGAAAAGTATTAAAGGATTTTGTAGAAAAGCTCTTTCGCTTTTTCTCACAGCAGGTGCGAACGTTGCTGTTGCTGGTCTTCTCTAATATTCTCCATTGCCATTCTGTCCAGGTATTGGAGTTGATGTAAAGAAAAACGAGGCCGGAGGCGCAGTAAATAGAAACATAGATCCTAAACAAAGAAAGTTAAAAATAAAAGTTTCTTCTCCAATTTCGTTTCGCACGGTTTCAGTAATGCACAACTTTTAATCCCATCTAACCAAAAATGCAAATCACATGTCTTTAAGATGATAAGATCGTTCTATTTTCGTTTTTCGAAATGATTTCATCATTGATTTATATACCTCAAAAGGTTAAATTAGCAAATTTCTAATTTTCATAAATGACAACAAACCATATTCTTTACAGTGACTGGTTTTATCAAAGCAATATTTTTAAAATAAGTCTTAAGCAGTGCTTATATTTATGGAAATCACGCATTAACCCTCATTATATTATTAGCCAACGTTTTACATAGAAATAGGGTGGGCCAGAGTAAAACGCTATCAAATACTTATTACAAATTGTTTATATTATTATAGTGTAGATTGTTGCTACTTTTACCCAAGATAAAATTAATCTACAAAAAAATCCGTATTTCCTTTGTACAATTTACCTACATTTACAGTTTACATTATTCCATATTACGTAATCGCACAATGTACATCTACGTAAATTCGAAGTATCTCAACAAATGAAATCGTCCCAAAAAAGTTTTGCAGTCATCCATCATCATTACATAGCGTGAGCTTTGGGTATTGGTATTACCACATTACGTTTTTATCCTACTTTTAGGTTTCCCAGCTGCTTTGCTAATCTACTTGTAGAGATTTGGATGAAAAAAAGGGATTCACATGGGATTTACAAACAATACAAAACAAAAATCGGAAGGAACTTTTCTCGTCTCTCTTGCAGAAGGCTTAGATTATGTGGGCGGGCTCAAGGGAAAATGTCCAACAGTAAGAGTAAAGGCACCGCTATTCTTATAACTAGAAAGGAAGTTGATTATTCTCGAATTAACAGATACCAAAACAAACTATCGGCGATTTTTTGGAAATTAGTTTTCAATTCGGAAATCTTTACATTTCAGCTGTCATCTTTTAGCAATTTTATACAAACTAAAAACCTACAAAGCAAAAATCCAATCAGATCTAATCCATGGTAAGTAGATACATTGATGATTTCCTTGGAAAATAATCTAATCATGTCAGTTTCTTTAAAATAGAAGCAGCACAATGCACTTGAATGTACCAAATTTCTAACAAAAGAGGAAGAAAATAGAACGTGTGATGTAATTTCATCATAATAATACTTTTCCCATTTTCATTTCATTTCCATTCTACTCCCTTTTCATAAGACCCTTGCAAGGATAATCACACAACAATACAGATAAACACATCATACATAAATAGAAAAGGAAAGCACAAAGTGAGAAACTGCAAAGAATGAAGCTGCAAGGCTATTACTAAAAAGAAGATTACAAAGAAGAAAAACAGGAAGAAAAGAAACCCCAATTGTATTTTCCTTCCTTGAAAGGGTTTACATGCGAAGAAGATTTAAAGTGAAAATGGTCAAATCGGTTAAAGAAGGCGTGAACAGATCGTTATTTTGAAAATACCCACTCATTTTATTCTTTCCATCATTCTCTCACTCATTTAGACACGAGAAATAAACCGCTAATTTTGTTAACCTGGCCTTATTACTGTACTTCCATGGGCATACAAAGTAAAATAGTCTAACTCAACGCGTTCATTTCCATAAAATAAGGAAAAGAATAGAAGCAAACGAATACACTAGCTTTCTTGGCAAACATTCTCTTTGAAAATAGAATGAGTTTACTTTAGCTGTCTACCTATCATCCTGAACATCAAACAACCAGCAAGATTTAATTTTTCAGTGTGTTTGTTTAACGTATCCCACTGTCCAGTTCAAAAAGTCCTTTTTTAACTTTCCATTACCCAAATTTTTTTCTGTATACTGACGTTGTTGATGTGACATTTGTAAATGTTATTCTTTACAGTTTACTGTGCTTTGCAAATATAATTCTTTATTCTTCACTCACTGACTCAACTACTTTTCACAAAAATAGGGTAAAGGCACAGAAACCGAAAAGGAAATAGATGACAGTCGTGGTATTGCACATTTGTCTTGCTTTGTATTTAGAAACTAAACAGGATTGGATATTGGACGTAGATAGTGCTCCGATTAGAGTTCAGTATTAAGAAATATAAGTACTACATTGTTTACAGGAGCGTCGCAGAACGACCTACACTGTAAACGTAGCCCATATTACGCAAATATGAAATACGGCGCAAAGCAAACTATTAAAGTATTAAAGTAAAAACTTTTTTTCAATTTTTCAAAACTAAACGCGAACAGGCATGTAGCTAAATGCAAACAAAACTTTTTATTTTGTGCAAATTTATTCCTTCACGTTTTGCATTTTAAATAGCAAACAAAATTGTTAGCTTTTCATTTTGTTGACGATGAAGTTTAAAAAGAATAAAAGTTAGTTTTTCAGCAAGTCAAAAAACTTCCTATAATCTTTTGCTGTTGTCTGATGTTAGATGTAACATTGACCGACTTTGTTAAAATATTTTCTCATGCTTCTAGGAATTCTATTCGTTATTGTTTCAAAGTTAGACATTATTCTCTCCTGGTTAATTTAGCAGTTAATTTGGAAATAATGGTGTCTGAAATGAGAATTGCAAATGTATGCTATGAATTATGCATTTTGTCAGACAGACCCCGGTGAAACAAAAACATTATCTTTATTCTCCGGACTAGGTCAAAGTGGAATCAGGTGATGATATTTGCAGAGAGCTTTTAATTTCCGAGATGTAATGTGGCGAAAAGTAAACAGTGCAGGTTGAAGATGAATTGAGCGCGACGGTTACGGTTACAGCACATAGATTTCACCTTTTCACCTTTTGTTGCTCAGCACTACGTTTTTATTTTTGATCTACTTCCAAATTAACAAGGTGGTTATATTCCTCCTTCTTTCTCTATAAGAATTAGTTTCTTATAATAATTTTCTCAATTTCAAAATTTCATCAAACAAATCAATCTGAATATTTTTAGACAAAGCTTTAATTGCCTTTATCGCTTGAAATGGGACTCATCTCAACCACCAACGCTGTCTTAAGTTTTTTGCCAACTTATTCAACTTTCGCTTTGGTGTCTGTTATTCACTTAAATTGTAAACAGCAGAATTTTGCTTAGTCGCTCCCATAAAACTTTTGCATTTTACCCCATCTAAACCAAATCAATGGTGTAGGTATAAGAAATAAAATTATTCTAAAAGAATGGATTTATTGAAGGAGGGTTTTATCATCATCACTATCCTTGCCAAGCTTAACAGTAAAAGCAGAAGAGTTAAATAAACTTTTCCAGAGGAAAATTATCTGCAGCGAATGTTTGCTCAGTTTTGCTGTTATATATTTAGCCTAAAACTCTCAATATGCGGCAAAGTATAAAAGGATATTCTGACAAAGTCTAACTTTGTTTGCAGAATTGGATGTTGTGTAGGTCGGTACACAAACAAGCATCGGCAGCAACACAATTTTTGTTTGTCTTTCTTCTTAAAAGTTTTTTTATTCTACAGCAGCTGCTGGGGAGGAAAATTTGGATTTTTTGTCTGTTTTGCCTGCACTGCTTCAATACAAGTAATATCTAATGCTAACGTGTACTTAACAGCTTACCGTCAATAATCCAGAGGCTACTTCCAAGAAGGAAGCAATAAATTTTTTTCACCCACTCACGAACGAAATATGTTTTCACCCAAAGGCAAGCATTTTTGCATGCACGTAAAGTAAAAAAAAGCTTCTTAACCGAATAAATTTTTGCGCAATATGAGCAAAATAAAAAAACGCAAATTTAGAAAAATTGACCACCCATAATATTTTTTACATCGGTCTTATAATTCTGTATCTTTGATAGATCGTAACCTAAACATGTATAGTTAGATTTTAATAATCTAATAATATTAAAGACGATTATTTTATTGCTACATATTCTTAAACTTATTATGTTTTCTTTCAATTTTTCTTTTGCAATGCCAAACGCCTGTCGTACACAGATAAAGCTTTTTATTGTCAAGTTGTGGTTGTGTTGTGTTGTGTGGTAGAACAGATGTAACATCCGAAAGAGTCTTTTTATTGTTTATTATTAAATTAAAAGTTTTCTTTATTTAGGGAAGAAATGATACGACATTCTAGCTCTTTACCATTATTATTGTTAACTTTGCTGTTACGCTTCAGGGAGAAATCCCACTAGACAATAATAATGAATTGTGAAAACAATCCTTTAAGTTAAGAAAAAGCCGCATTGTTATTATTATGACAACTGCCAGAAGCAAT
>JAHZNJ010002554.1:0-12220 GCA_027744475.1 Lepidocyrtus cf. sotoi NNG-2020
AGATGGGAACTGAGCAAAATAATTGAAAGAAACATTTTATCCCTATTTTTCTGTCAATTTAAGAAAAATACTAACAAGAAATTATTATGGAACAAAAAAAGCTAGAGTGGGAACTGTCTCTACATGAGAACAATAAATGAAGAAAAGTGAAAAGAAAAAAACAGACCAGAAAAATTATCATTTCTTATTTGTACTGCCTCAAAATCAACTTCAATGGATGGATTTTTTACGACTTGACATTTAATTTCGCGCATTGGGAAAAGTATTACGGATTACAGAATATTTCAATCACAGATTCAAAGAAAAATGCTAATCGTTATGTCCTTAACTTTTTATTTATCATTCGCTTTGAAAGCAGCGTCTTGTCTATAGATGCAACAGCAAATCACCTTCGGAGATGTGAACAGGTGAAATAAAAGTGAAACAGTGAAAACCAGGACACTGTCAAAATACTTTTTATTACAATATGCTCGTTCATTTTTTATTTATAATTTTCTATTCACAATATTAATATTCATTTCACTACATTCTCGATTAGTAGAGAAATTAGAAAAATCTGAAAGCATTCATCTTTCACATCCGAGCAGAACATCATTGCTACAGACAATTCATTCTTTTCTTTTTATAAAGCGTGTAAAAATGAAAATGGTACAGGAAAGGAAATGATTTCTCAATTTTTTTCAATGAAAAAATTCTAATATCAAACACCTCTATCAAAGCAAACAAGGGCGAAAATTTTACTATGCTGCGTTCGGTGGGAAAATAGTGAAACGGTTTTATACAGATGAAGCCTTTATAAAAAAAGACAAGAAAAAAAGAGGAACCGAGTGATGAAAAATTTGCTGTGGCTTTCCCTTTGGCATGTGACGCGGAGAAAAGCAACAAGCGTCACTTTTACAAAAGAAGAATGAAATGAAACAACTTTTTTTTTCTCTTTTTTTTCTATTATTTGAGGGTGTCACTGCATAGTTCTTTGCTGTATAGAGGAGTGAAGTGATCTTCGTCGGCAACTACCATACCACCACCACTACTACTTCAGTTGAGCTTCTTTAAGCATCTTTGTCTATGTCTCGTTCCAAAGGATAAGAGTCTATTTAAAAGCAGGAAAATACTCACTTTACTAGCTCACTAACCATACCACGTAACGGAGTCAGACAACGTTTCCTTCCCCTTCTATCATCACCAGTAGTACACAGTATCTACCTTCTATCTACACACAGTAGAAATTTTTTTAACCCTTTCGTTTTCTTCTGGGGTGGATGAGATTTTTACGTTTAATTTGGTGGTGGTGGTAGTGATGATGATGGTGGTAATAATGACGATGATTAGAAAAGTCTCTCTTCTCTCTCCCGCCTACATATTATTTTTGCTTTATTTTGGCTTGTGTAATTAAAACAAATACCACAGAATAATGCATATTTATGCGTGAATACCTACATACTAAATACAGAGATTCTCACTCCAACAAACACCAACATCACCACCACCACCACCTTGCTCATCTTTTCCATTTCATTTTGGCTCACCGCCGCAGCATCCACACTCAATCCTCATTACAGAAGCAGTCTTTGACTTCATTTTTTTCTTATTTAGGTTTATTTAGTTCTCTCTCTGCTGAAATTAAAAAAGCGAGAGTAGAAAACAACTTTATAATGCCATGTAATGATTATGATTAGTTGACGGTACATTTCATACTAGTAGAAAAATTAGTAATGAGAAATTGCATTTGCAGCATTTGTGTAAAATTTGTACCAAATAACTGTTAGGGTTTAAAAAAAAGTCAGATGAACTTTTGCGCATAAAATCTAGTCATTTTAATTAGCATATTATGTAATTATTTTCAATCATCATTAAATTCCCAGCGCGAGTATTTTTTCCAGCAAATACCACGAAATGCTGTGTTACTTTTTGACAAATGAGTGATATTAATACTAATCTTGTTGAAAGCAATGAGCCGCGTGTTATTTAGAATAATGATTTTTGCCAGAATGAGCTTTTCAGCTATTCTGTTCCGTTAGATTTTTACGTAATTGTGTAGATCTTATACTTTTCCGAGTTTTTAAAGTTATTTCAGTGCTTCTCTCATTTGAAACATCTAAACATAGCCTTTTGTAGTCTAGTTCTAGTTTTGATAGCAATATAGCAGGCAGGTGATGATAAACTCATTTACTTACCCAATTTAATATGCTTGCGGAATACGGTTAATTTTCACTTTTTATTGAAAAATATTATTAGGAATAAAGTTTGAGTCAAACTGTATGTTTTTATGAAGCAATTAATTCTTTCACCACATTTAAAAAAAGTTTTTTATGGTGGTATGTACTTGTATTTTCTAACATACATAGACTTAAATAAAATAAAATTTTATTCATACAAAGACATCCACATTTACATTTTATGTGTAATATATAACAATTTCATTCAGGAGATATAGTTTATAAGAATTAGGCAGAATTTTAACGTTACTTTATTCCCAATCGGCATTTTCTTGAACTGTCACGTCGTATTCATCGCGATTGCATACAAGCTTGAAAATATCATTGTTCCTGTTAAAATTAAATTAAAAATTGAAGCTTAAAAAAACAAAATCGAAATGGGATTAGGTAACAGAAACTGAAATTTCAGAATTACCTCCATGTCCCAAAGGACTGAGTCTGCTCGTGGGTATACTTTTTCAAAGAGGGAACTCTTTCCCAAAGATTCAGAAGATAGGCGTCAGCTTTAAAATAACACTTTTTGATCTCCACAATTTCTGGGACTCCGATGGGGTGCTCAATTTTAGAAAAATCATTCACAATTTCATGGCTCAAGGTGAATGATGTCAAAGATTTTAATTGAGTGAGAAAGTTGAACGAAATAGAGACTATGTGACGACATTTTAAAACCAATTATGTAATCGTATCATTGCTCGGACAAAACTCTGGAGGTGGATAGGCTTCATTTTCAGATCCCAGAATGTCGTACTGGATCATTTCCAATTCCAAAGTTTGCAAGACGCGCAGATGGCTGACACTTTTGAAGAGCTCGTCCATATACCAGACATAGTTTTTAACTTGCCGCTCGTTCCCCCTTAGTGTGAGAGTCAAGACTTCCAGTGGAGAATCCAAACGTTGCAAAGCTTCCCATATTGCCTTAACTTCTATTACATCACCCAAATGCAGCTTTTTCAGGTGTTTCATTCGATGATAATGGGAAAGAGGGAGGCTTGGTGAGGTCCATTGAAGACTTCTCAATGCTTTGCAATATTTCACGAAGAGGAGTTCATGTAGCTTGTACTCAGTTCCCGAATACTGGATACACTGAAGGTGAGGAAGGTCAGGTAATGGATATTGTTTAATTAATGCTGCCTCGTTGTTATTAGCATCTTCATTTGCAGGTCCACCTGGAAGATAAGCTCTGATATACAAAGTTTTCAAGTTCGGTAAGAAAGACAGCAGCCGCTGAAAATTTTGGCAGAAATGAACCCGCAGCTTGACATATACCATCATTGGCAGTTCCACTTTCCAGATATATCTGCCATAATGCTCGAGTAACTGTCCATTTGTGATGTTGTATGGCACTGCTTGATTTTCATCGTGGACATCAAGCTCAATATCCTCGTCATGAATAAACCCATCTTGAAGAGGGCCTTGGAGTTCGACACATCTATTTATGAAAGGGTTCCTACGGTTGGGGAATTCCTCAACAAACTTCTGTCCGTTTACCTCATCAAAGGAATAGAATTTAATAGAACTTGGAGAATAACGGGAGGTGGTTGGTTTTCCTCCGTGACTCCAATTTGCCAAAAGGTCGTCCACAGATTTTTGCCAAGATTTGCATGTAAGGCGGCAATTAAACAGTGTTCTCCATCTAGGCACCCTCTCACCCCCACCACCACTATTAAAGATATTATCTGAGCTATGATTGAAAAGCCAGTCGTAGATATTTGGTAGAATCAGCTCAAAAATCCATCCAAACCTTTCGGGTTCAAGGAGATCCTTAAATGTCTCACAAGTCTCGCTTAACGTCTTTTTATCTTGTGCGCTCAAGTACTCGATTACTGCCCTCCAGCACTGAAATTAGATTATAATCATTCAGATGTTAATTAATAAATGTTTTGATTGCTAACATAGTGTGATACATTGTAGCAATTTGTTAAAAACTAAATATATATGCATTCCATACATATGAGTTCATTATGTCAAGGGGATCCATCTTTAACTTATCGTGTTGTGGATTTGTAAAACTTTAATAAGCAATTTAAATAATCAGTAATGATTGGTTCCATACAGGGTTAGAAATGTGCGAAATTCGGTTTGGTTTGATTGCAATGAAAAGGGAGTTGAAAACAGCACACTGAAAATTGTAAGTAAATGGAAACTGTTGTTTTATGTTATGATGTTATTATCCCGAACCTGATTTTTATTTCCATGGAATGAAACAGAATCTCATGTCAGTTGGAATTGATCCTACCTGTGCCGTGCATAATTCAAGATTTAACTACGTTCGAATTCGAATATTGCTACTCTTCCGTCTTGTCATCATCATCATCATCGTAGTTTAATTAGCAAACACCATATTTTATTTAATCCTGCACAAATCCTTATTTACTGTGCTTTACTTCTACATTTAAACAATTAAAGGTGCCTTTTTTGATTATTTAATCAAATCTTTCATAATGTTTCTCTCGCTAATCTTTGCTCACTTACTGCGCAGCAGGGGGAATTCAATACAAGCAAGATCCGTAGGTATGTATGATTATAAATGGTAAATCCAAAGTTTGTGGTAAAGTTAAAAGATTATGACATGAAGTAAGTAGAGTTAAACGAAAGGTAAAACTAAGAAACAGGATATTGCACTACTAAATACAATGTACCTAAGTAGTAGTGTCATATTTTCTATTAAAACCACTTCCTTGATAAGTACCAGCCTACATACAAACACCATCCACTGAAACATCATTTTCTTTCACACTCACTCAAAAACTGGGAGATGATGATGTGATATAAAATGAAATGAGCATGCGATAAGGTTTTTCTAGTCTTCTGATGTGAGAAGAACTACCGTACAGTATGCATTATCTATCCTCTTGATGAAGGCAGATCTCATTAAAAACCAACATAATTATAAAAAAGGAAGGAGCGAGAGAAAGTTGCTTCGGCATCAGTTAAAAACGTGTTTGTGAGAAAGAAATAGATGACCTCCTATTTTAGTGGTGGCGGTGTAAGAAGAGAATATTAAAAGTTAAAAAATAAATACAAAGTTGCATTTTACTTTCATTTGATGGTTTAAGTAGATGGGTGAAATGAATGAATGAGTGAAAGTTGAAGGTACTTAAAAAAGGCATGCATAAAGTGGACCGTATAAGAAGAAGACTAACTATATACTAGCAAACAAGCAAGGAACTTCTTATCTTGCTGCTCCGGTGGTGTTGTTTCTCTTTTCCATTCTTCCACATTTGGACATGAATATATTCAATTCATCCTCTACACCACCGAAAGATTTTCTTTTGCTTCAACCAACCTCAACAACAATAATAATTCTTTTTTCCTTCTTCCTCTTTTTGGGGTTACTTCCTCTTTTAAAGTCGTTTTCTCTCTCTCTCTTGCTGTCTTCCGCCTGCAGTGAAATCTATGAACCTCCTTGTATATATAATAAACGTGAGCTGACATTAATTGGAAAAGTTCCTGATTTGTATTTCCCTAAGTTTCTTACTTTTCTTCTGCTTGATATCGAGAGTGGTTGATGGTGGTGGTGGACGAAGATATGGTATGGCTTATTGTCTGTTTTTCAGAGAGAAAGTAATAGTGGTGGTGGTGGTGGGAATAAAAGAAGGAAGCTAGTTTGAGTTGAGTTTACTTCTTAAGTAAGCAAAGCAAGTGAGCAGAGGAACACAACATCACTTTTATTTCTTTTATTTTTAAAAGGAAGACAGGGAGAAGACTTGGATTGGAGGAGAGGAGGGTGGTCCATCCACTACATGTACACACGTCAGTAAAAAGTGTGATCCCGCGACTCGGTGTGGTCGCTCTTCTCTTCTTCTCTGGTACCCATCTCTCCAGCTTCATGTCGAGTCGAGAAAGAGAGAGAGAGAGAAGTCCTCTTCCGTATAATATGTATCTGTTTCTGGTAGAGATTCCGGGATAAAATCAGAGTTTTCGCTTGAGATGAGATGAGCTTTTGAGCTGAAGAGAAGAGTTTTTCTCTTCTTCTTCTTCTTAAGTACCTTTAAAATTCATTGTAAGAAATGCATTAAGTACGTCCTATATGTTTCTCATTCTCCTCGATCCTCACTCACTCACTCCGCATAAAAGTTTCTATAAAACATTTGAAAACTACAAATAAGAAAAGTACAAGCGAGAAGCGAGTGAGCGGGGGAACAACAACTGCAACAACGGAACACAAAATATGTATACCTACACATTACACATATATAACAAACAACGCAACAACACCTGCAATCTGTACACAACTTTTCCTTCCTCGACATATTATAAACAAGCAAAACTGCCACTTTCTTCTGTCCTGTCGTGCCTTTCCCTGGGAAAAGAAGTATTTTTTCTTTCTTTTTCTTTCCTTCCTTCTTTCTTATCCTTGAAGGAAGTTTAGTAGTCAGGTGGTGGTATGGAAGTGGCATAGTGGTGGTGGTGGTATGGTTCTGCTGATGATGATAGCGGTAAGGTGAGCTATGTATCTAAAAAAAGTCAGTAAAACGAGAACATTCTTTTTAGTTAAAACAGGATTTCAATTCTGATGTCGTTTCACATTTTCCTCCCTGTTCCGTAGCATGATGATGTTGATGCCACCCTTCCCTTTTCCTTTCCTTCAAGTGGGAATTGTTTGGTTGACTCAGCAGTAAACACAGAATGATGATGATTATCATCATGATCATCGTCATCGTCATCACCGTTATTGCCATCAAGAAGAAGACGAGGAGAGTGAAGAGGAACAAAAACCTATCACTTTGTTAAAGTTAAATTGTTCTTTTTAGTTCATATCAGATACATACTGAAATCTACCTTATATGAACATTTATTTAGTAAAGAAGATTTTTATTATAACATTTCCTGTTTAGCTGTGTATGAGTGTCTCCGTACTTTTGGATGAAATAACTTGCCCATGTCCTTTTTACTTTTACCTCCCTCCTCTTCTTTCTCTTTTTTACTTTTTAATATCAGTCAGACATAAATTCATAACAAAAACACTGTAGCACAACCAAACAACTGGAAAATGCCAGCTTTTTCAACAAAATTATGCAGAAAAACCTCATTTAAAAGCTTCATCAATATCATCATCCGTTTTTACTTCTTTACACTTTACATTCACTTTCCCGTTCCACTTTGTAATTCATTCCGTATTCTCATACAAAACACATTTTAACGAAATGAGCTACCAACAACCAGCCGGGAGCAAGCACACACTGCGTTGGGGGACTTATCGTAAATTCTATAATCCAGCTGGAATTATACTTTTCCAACGGAAAATTACACCAATTAATGTGAATCGAGGAGATTTAGATGACCATTTGCGCTAGCATTTCTGCTACTAGTCTCTCTCTTTCTCTCTCACTGAAACTTTAGATAATTTTTACATGTTCTCTGCATAAAAATGTATTAATTACTTACTGCGAAAGTAACGCAGACAGGACAGCATACACAGCGTAGTCCACTGTAATGGGAAATTTATCGTTTAGCCTGACCGCAATCCACTCATAAAGTACATAAATGAGATCATAAAGCCTCGTCACCAACATTTTCCATTTCCCTTGACTTATTTTGACAGGCTTTAGAAAAAACAGAAACAATTACACATTAAGTAAATATACACATACATACGTAATTACAAAAAAGTTAATTAATGTTATGGAATGGAATGGTAAACAAGATCATAATTACATTACACGTTCTGAGTTATCGCATTTGGTCGCATCTGTCACTTACTATATTCCAACGATTTCTCTGACAATCGCTTTTGCTTATTATGTAAACTATGCATAACATCGACTCATAATAACTTTCCATCTTCGTCAGTTTTTCCAATACCAATTTTATTGTTTAGAATGCATAATAGTGGAGCTGTAATAATAACCAGTGATTTAACAGTGATGACACGTCCTTTAGGCTATAATGCATTCGTAAAATGGGTATTGAGAAGAACTGTTTTGTGAGAGAAAACCTCCATTCTCTGTCTACTCTTCTCATAACCTAAAAGCATTATGCCAGAGCGAAATTGTGCTCTAATGGGCTAATACCGATGCATCGCTGCTATTTGGCAGTTTCTCTTCTTTTTCTGATATACAGCATGTCGTTGAAATGTGCCTTATTGCTTTTTCCCCGAAAGATTTTTTTATATAAACCCTCATACGTACGTATACTTTCAACGATCTCCCTCACTCTACTACATGACTTTGAGGGAATGACGAGACGAGCTCATAAGAGAAAGGGTTGCTTTGCGCGCTGGCTGTTATGTTGCTGTGATGCTTTTACTGCTAGTCAAGATCAGCAGGACGGGGGAAAGTAGGAAAAAAATTGGAGTGGAAACGGCAACCCAGAGGAATTTTCTTCTTCTTCTTTTAATGCAGACAGAACTAACATAACTTCATGTAAAATAGAAGAAGAACTACGTACAATAATAATAGGAATACGGAGTAGTAAAATGTGTGAGCAGAAGAGAGCCAACAATCTCCCTCACTCTACTACTACATGACTTTGAGGGAATGACGAGACGAGCTCACAAGAGAAAGGGTTGCTTTGCGCGCTGGCTGTTATGTTGCTGTGATGCTTTTACTGCTAGTCAGGATCAGCAGGACGGGGGAAAGTAGGAAAAAAATTGTAGTTGAAACGGCAACCCAGCGGAATTTTCTTCTTCTTCTTTTAATGCAGACAGAACTCACATAACTTCATGTAAAATAGGAGAAGAACTACGTACAATAATAATAGGAATACGGAGTAGTAAAATGTGTGAGCAGAAGAGGAAGAAGAAGAAGAGGCAGCACATGGGCCCGACACCAGTAATTATCGTAAATATGTACAAGTTTTTAATTACAGATTCATAAAGAAGAGTCAAGCGACGACGACGGCAGCAGCAAACGACGGGCAGCAAGGAAAAGCAAAAGCAAAAGCAAAAACGGGAAGTAAGTAAGAGAAAACTGAGATATTCTTCTTTTTAAAAAAAAAAAGCATAACGCGCTTCAGTAGTCAACGAGGTGAGGATGTATTATATGATGTAGGAAAGTGAGCATTTAAATCCTCTTCAATGTTCTATGGCACGTTACGTTAATATATTTTTGTACGTAGTCATACTACGCGGGTAAGGTTTTTTGCCCAGAGTACTTGAATGGAGTAGAAAAAACATTTTTTTACATTGTTTTGAAAAGACTCATTTTATATTCGTGATTGCTAATGGGGGTGATATGTAGAAAATAATAATTATTATGGCGGTAATAACTGCTATTCTCAACAACAACGTTAGCTTTGCATTACTGTATTTTGTACATTGTACATCCTGAAACTTAAAGAGCTTTGCATAAAATACTATGTAGAAATCGTTTGTATTATAAAATAAGTGAGTCTGAATGCACCATTCTGTCGACACCTTCACCTTTAAAATTAAAAACTTTTTCTTAAAAATTTTGCGTGAATTGTTGTATAAACGTGCGTGTGCTTGCGTAACTTGCAAAATAATTATAAAATAATTATCCTTTTCTCTTTTGAAAATTTGCTTTTATACTTTGTACTATTCTCCTTTATCCTGTAATAATGAAAGGTTCCATCATGCTCAAGCAAGAATCGTTTAGTGTTAGTAAAGTTAAAGTTAGACATTTACAGTCCTTTTTATTTAGGTTTATGACCACTTAAAAAGGGTTGATGCCTGAATTATACAAATAATACGACGATCGCGCTCACTTCCAAGCAAAAAAGTCATCTTGAAGGAAGATGTCTGAATAAATTGGAGATAATCGCATGGTTTCCTTCAGAAACAAATTATTGTCTCATTTTTTCTAGAATTATAAAGGATATTATGTCAGTCAATGTAATGACGACGATGCGATGTTGCTGTTGCTACTGTTAAGTAGTAGACATAGACACATTACTGAGCGAGCTGGAGCTGGCTTGGAAATATAATGAAAGGAAATGAAAAAGTGGTAGTGGCGGGCGGTAATAGGAAAGTGTAGTTTGAGTGCGACAGGACACTTTTATTAGGTGTAACAAGGGATACATGTAAGCAATACAATACACTGTATAACAAAAGTAGAAGCATTTTTTGAAGATAAGAATAAATTTTGCACGGAGATGGAATCGCTGCTGCTGTATTGTACTACATATCGCATCCCCATTTCCTATCCCCACGAAGGAGAACGCGTCGACCATCATCATACCATGCCATCCTCCTCTCATCTTATCAACCGTTCGTTCTCCTAATGCATAAAAAGCATGACATAAACATCTCGTCGTAACGTCTAATGTAATAATGCAATTTAAAATATTAAGATGAAATTTATATGGAATATGGAATGTCATATATGAGCTCAGGAAGTGGCAGTAAAAGTCATAAAATATTTCCCCATTTTAACCAACTTGTCTCCTCATTGATGATGTTCCTGCTAACTCTCTCCAGTTCCCAGCCTTTTGTCTTTTCCATTACAATTTTTTTGACTTGTAAAGAAATGCCACTTCATCATCAGTATCGCTAACTTTGCCATTGTCGTTTACGCAAAAAATGAGAAGAAAATGGACATCATTCTCCTTTTTAATATGCAATAGTATTATATTATAATGCTACTTGTTACTTTCAAGTTAAAGGAACTGTTTTATGTGTTTACAAAAATAGCATCTTTATAAATGAATAGAATTTTTACCATTGATCCTTTCTTTCTTACAAAGGTTTGAATCCTCATATGCATATCAAACTTTCTCTATCATATGTTTTTCACTGATAATTTTTAACTTGAAGAAGAATTTCTGTCACTGTCATCTTTAAATTGTTGAATCTTGGTTTCTTATCATCAACTCTTTTCATTCCAATATGCTAAAACAGAGCAATAAATATTTTTAAAACTAGCTATTTAGAATTTAGAACAGGGCAATGAGAAGATCTGTACTGATGCGATGTTGACTACGATGAAAATGCTGATTTTTAACTACGCAATACTAATACAAAAACAACTCGAATAGATGTTGACTAGGATAAAATAATGGCGTACCTACTAAAAGGAACCTAAGTACTGTTATACGTATGTAATTTTCAAACTTAGCTAATGGATTTGAATTTGAGCTCCCCAGTTAAAAAAATATACAATGTAGATCTGCTGTGATCATCGTCATCGAGTAATATTAAAAAGAGCTAGAGCTCCTCCTAGGATGAGTTTTTAAGAGAAGACAAAGTGAAAAGCAAATTTCCATG
The DNA here is from genome assembly GCA_027744475.1 of Lepidocyrtus cf. sotoi NNG-2020. Lineage (NCBI taxonomy): Eukaryota > Metazoa > Arthropoda > Collembola > Entomobryomorpha > Entomobryidae > Lepidocyrtus > Lepidocyrtus cf. sotoi NNG-2020. The sequence goes on from JAHZNJ010002554.1 coordinate 11,383, forward strand.
TTAAAAAATCCGGATCTCATAAGTAACGTGTGTGTATGTCCGTGTTACTTTCTTCCTCTTGTACATAAAGTACATCCGTAATGTACTTTGTATTACTTTTGTCTTCTTCTCCTCTTCATCTTTCTTTTTACAACCCTTTATTCCTCCTTTCCGAATCTTAGAATTGGATGATAGTCTTGTAGAAGTATAAAGTGATCTCTGCCTGCCTGATGGATTTAATAGGCTAACGCGATATACATACATGAACGTTACGTAACGTAAGTAATATGAATGCATACGTGTATTATTATTACTCCAAAAACACTTCTGCAAACTTCTTCGGTCATTTACTGATTCCATTTGGTGGAGAGTTGAAGAAACGAAAAGGAAACAGGCTTTGCTACTACTGCTGCTGCTGATGATGATAATGGTGATGCCTAATGTAATGTAATACGTCCCGTTTTTGTCTCTTCTACTTCTTCTTACTCTCTTTCCCCCAAAACTTTGTTTTAAAAAAAGGATTCACTTCACGGTCAGAATATGTTCGTATATCAGTCAAAGAGGAAGAAGAGGAGGCAAGGGAACCTTTTTTCCTGCTGTAGTCGAAGAATAAGTAGAAAAAATTTATATAGAAGAAGGAAAAGCAAGTGGAAAGTTGTACGTATAACGGTAAAAAGGTACTTTCTTTCTCTCTCTCTCTCTTTTCCTCTCTGATATAATAATAATGGCGTTAGTGAAGAAACGTTAGAAGTAAGAAGAAGAGAAGAGGAACAGCTACTACCACCACCACCATATCACAATCATCATCGTTGTCACTGAAATGGCATCAGAAAAGGAGTAAGTAACCAGCCACCGCCGC
>JAHZNJ010002555.1:0-12283 GCA_027744475.1 Lepidocyrtus cf. sotoi NNG-2020
ATTTGGATTACGCCGAGTTTACGTATCCGGCTATTGAACTCAATGATAAACTGTAACATGTTGTGACATGTCATGACATGTTACTAAAATCTTGGCTATGACTTAATAACATGTTAACATGTAATTGTGTAAAGCCTAATCCCAACCACCACAAAGTGGCTGCTACGTAGTAAATTAGAATTGAAAGTCTAAAACATTATTTGTCTAAGCATATATCTAATGACAAACTTCTATAAAAATTGAGAAAGAAAAAATAAAAGCTTGAGACTTGTTAAAATGTGGTTCTTTCTTGGTTTGTCTTTTACTAAAGTTAATACATAATTCTTCCTTATTATATTTTTTTATTTTACTCCCGTTCGGCATTTTTGGTTTATTTCTCAAATTCAATAAACCTACAGATAGAATATATCCTGTCCTACAATCAATTTTATATAATTTGGCTGATTGTGAATCATTGTGAGTTCTCGAGAAGAATCTTTAATCCTTGTCATATCCTGGTCCGTTTAAGTGCTTCAAGTTTCTCAAATAAGCAGAAAGAAAGAATCTACAAAACCCGTAGTAGTACTTGTCAGTTTTGACTTCTTGGTCTTTTCTTCCTCCGTATGAATATATTATTTTTGCTTTGATTTACACAGTGTCGCTCAACAAGCAGCATTTCTCCCTTTCTATTTTACTCTCTCTGCTTTTGCTCTGCCTGCATTACATTCCCATCCAGCACCATTTCATTTTTTAATTAATTTAATTTAAGACAACTCTTAATTTCAATCCAATTTATATTTTGCACACATAACATAGAGGATAACTACCTCGTTTAAAGGACATTATGTTACCCCTTATTCTTATTCAATCTTAGCTAGCTGATCCGAGAAAAAAACTTTCCATGGGAAAGAAAAACCCGGATCAATTTATCAACCACATATAGTGATTTTGTCAAGACACATTAATAAACACAACTTTACATTACAATACCTTCGTTCATTAAAATAGAAGAGAAGATAAGGAGGAGAGAGAACGAGAGAGAGCGAGAGCAAAACTATTCTTTTGTAGCATTTTTCTTTTGCCGCAGAGAAAAGCTCAGGCATTGGAATCACAATTGCAATGGAGAAGGAAGCAAGTCCACGCTTTTTTCTGGTATAATGTACGTAGATGCGGCTTTTACAAATAAAAAACTCTTTCTCGTCGTTTGTCAAAATTTATTTTTTATTGTTCGAAAATGTTATTCTGGAGGAAAAGCAAAAACACTTTCAAACATGAGTTATTAGATGTCTATTCATTTTCTTTTAGCTACTCAACTCACCTTAGTATTACAGTGCTCGTTTACTGTTAAAAAATCAGATCGACGTTGTTACGTGGTTGGGAAGCAAAAAGTATTTTTATTGCTTTTCCTTTGAAAGGACAATGAGGAAAAGGTTTACAATAGTTTAGCATTGAAAATCTAGGATCGAATAATAAGTCAATGGCATTTTCTCTGCTCCTGCTCAAAATTTCACACACAAGGTTTGGTTTTGCAAAAATGGAACCAGAAAAGATAAATCTTCAACTGCGGCTTGAGCTTGAATGAGAAAGAAAAAATAAAAACGCCATGGCTCTCAAATCAAATTCTAAAAAAACCTTTGAAAATGGCATAGTGCAGGCTACACTGCTGTCATTTGCTGTTTTTCTTCTCTAAACATTCAAAGAGTAAAAGATCAAAGCAAGAAATTTTCTTCGAGAAAAGAAAAGGGCCAGGAAAGGAAAGGACGCGGCGAATGGCAATCGATTCAATGCTAAAGTCTCTAAATCTCGTTCGGAATTTCTAAATTTTAATGCATTGCTAAAACTTCGAGAAGTAAAAAAGAAGCGGCCGGTTGAACTGGCAAAGCAAACAATAGAGAAAAAGTAGGAAAGGAAAGAAGACGAAAGACAAACCAAAAAGAATACCTAAGTATCAATTTTGATATTCATACGAGTAGGTTGGTTCTATATTTTTCCCCTCGTCTTCGTTTTTCTCTTTTATTATTATTCCCATTCAGTTTTCTTTTCTACGGTAGGATTGCAACTCATTGTCAGAAAAAGGCAAAAATTTTCTTAACAAGGCATGACGGAGAAATTTGAGCAAAAAAGTAAGAAAGTCGAACATCTACCATTGCAGCAGGAAACGCTGCTAAGGAGCCATTTCAATCGTTTGTGTCTCGGCCTTATTCATATATCAGCACAACAGCAATGGCAACGGTACTTCTATATGTTCGGTATCACATTTCTCGGTGTAAAGATTTATTAGCATGGCATAACTTGACACTGAATTGGATACAGAAGAAATCACTTAATTAATTATTCATAAGCTAAGCTAAGAAACCTAATATACCTAATATAAAACACGGATCGATTTATTCTCTTCTTCCTTTCCGAGGAAGCAGCAGTGTACTGGAGAGAAAATTGTCTGTATATTTTCATAATTTATCATCAAGCAAAAAATGAAAAGACGACAAAAAGGGTTCTTACGTTATTACAAGCAAGAAGAAGAAGGAATGCATTATACACGAACATGTTTCATTGTTGGTGCTGTTGCCAATTTCATTAGCATTATAAAGTCGTAAAAATATAATATTTTGATACGTTTTATTCTAAGACACTAGATGAATTCTGGATGGCTGTTATTGAATGAATCTTATATTCAATCAGAACTTGATAGATTTCTATTTTGTTCTTTTCATGGGAAAGATGAACATAACTCTAATCGAATTAGAAACTTATGATTGATGAACAAGTTGTTGACGATGATGATAAAATGACACAGAATACAGATACGATGAGAAGGCAGCAACTTTGAACTTGCCTTGTTTATTCACTTTCCCCTTTTCCTACTTTAATGATGAAATAAGTCTTAAAAGAAAAGGAAAGTTTATACTTTTTTATATTTTTCTTCATCTGCTGTGGACCGTAAAAAAGTTCCTTCCCACACAAAGTCTGGCTTGTTTTGGATAGGCACTACGCACTCGACTATGTCTAAACTGGCAGGGTTCTTGCTGTTGGTTGTATTGTGCAAGACAGACGGAGAAAACGGAGCAAATTGTAACTGACTGAAGGGAAATGAAAAAGTATAAACCTGGCAATTTAGAGTAATCACAAGGCTTGGCTTGCCTCATCATCATCGTAACCCTCCACATATTATTATGTATCATTCAGTTTACCTTTACCTAAGTTCCTTCTTGGTAAATATCTTGTAAAAAAAGTAACTTTCCCGAGTTAATTTGAGTTTCGTTATCAGGTGAAAATGCAAGAGGATTATTATTAGGACAATTTGATCGGTTCACTGCCTCAGTGACCTGATTACACTACCACCACCGCGATAGAATCTATCTTGTCTACAAATAAAAACATAGCAGCAAAGCAAAGCAACAAAATTACAACTTGTCACTTCCGTCTTCCGCTTTGTGTGCACCTCTCGTTCTGTTTGTGTGTTAGTAAACTTATAAAAAAAGGAATGAGGAGGGGGAAGTATGAAAGGAAAATCGTCCCTATTGGGAAACCGTTTGGTTGTTGTTAGTAAGTAAAAAAGAGCAGCAGCAGCGGTAGCAAAATCTTTCTAGTCTAACCTAACAGGATTAATACACAAGCCTCAATAAATTGATTACATTTTCTAAATTCAAGAAAGACACTAATGATGCTGATGATGCTGAAGAAGAAGTTGAGGTTAGTCATCATCATCAGAAATAGCAGGAAGTTATTTGGAAATGGAAAATATTTTGGCCAAAAGGAACGGTAAAAGGTTCGTTGTTCCTTTTTTGTTCATCCGCCTTAATTTATCAAACAAGTTTCCCGTAAATCTTTCTCTGCTTTTTCTTATCGTTGGTGGAGGTGGCTGTGGTGGATAGATTTTGGCAATTCCTACAAACAAAATGATTGACTTCGACTTGCGTATTATGTGCGTGTCTGATTGTTTGTAGTAAGCTTTAAGGAGAACCCAGACTGAGTAAGCGCTCGGTCGCCTATCGCCTATATTGTCAGTCGTAAGTAGCGGATCGCTTTTTCGTTCACACTGCACCACTAAATGTGAACAGCATAGACTGATAAGTATAGACTGGCTGTGTATACTCTGCACTGTTTTGTACAGAGTATGCTGTGCAGTGTGTACGATGCATTGCTAGCGGTAAGTATAGGTCAGCGTATACCTAAAGTTTAAGCAATAAGTTACCTATGGCATATAGTGTGAACGAATCGGTCGCTTATTTCTTGAGCTCGACCGAGCTTATTTATAAGCGGCAGTCTGGGTTCTCCTTTAACTTAACTAACAGTAATCATTGGAAATAGAGTTGAAACTTTCAACTTCTTCCTCATCGTCTACTTCTTTCAAATGATTTTTTTCTTGTATTTCTTCTTACGAAAGTTTTTGCTTCTGAATTGGGCTTTGAATAAAGTAGGAAATTTGCTGGGGAGCGGAGGACGGATTTGGGTGGGAAATAAGTCGGAAAATACAGATATTCCATTTGTAAGTAAATATGTTTTTTGTTGATTTGCTGTTCATTGTTATTACCTATTTTCAGTGTGGAAGGAAATTTTCTTCTTTCATTTCCTTTGCATGCTTTTAGTTAAAGAAAACATCTGCGAGCCACTTCCCCTTTATCCTTTCCGCTCGTTTAGAATAAAGTCTTAAACTTGACATTTGTAACTCTAACTCCAATCAGTCACCAATGTCTTCCAATCGACCGACTACGAAAAAAGAAAGGATGAAAAAAAACTAAAATTTTTTGTAATTATTTACACAAATTAGCAAAATTGTAGTTCTATCAAAGCTATCTATATAATGTAATATTTTAAGCTGAAATGGGTTTTTAGCGCAATTCTTATATAAAGAAATATAGAGGAACTCGAGGCAATTATGAAATTTATGGACTATGCAGCAAACGCACCTATTTACCTTTGCGGACTTAACAACTTTTTCAAAAGCAAAACCAGCGTCGCACCTCACCACCACCACCACAAAAATAAACAAGTTTGACTTCAATTCATAAAATATTCTGTTGTTGTTGCTCTCGCCATAAGTATATTACGAAAATATGTTTCTTTTTCTGGTTAACACATTCACCTGCTAAATATTCTGATGCTGATGTTGAAAAAAGAAAGAAGTATTTGAACCGAGATAATTAGCGTTGTTGGATTGTGTTCCTTGCGTTTTCGTCTCTCTCCATCTGTTTGTAACTTTCTAACTCTTTCTCTTTTTTTACATTTTCCATCCCATCCTCTAATTCTTTCGAATATGTAGGTAGCCATAATGAATGATCGCGGTGATTGCTTCGTTTCTTTAAAAAATATTTTGTTCGGCAAATTCTAGATACGTTTTTTTGTTTTTATCTCTACCGACTTTGCCACCGCCAATTCCTAGTTTCCAACTAAAAACTCCGGGCAAAGACTTCTCTCTTTTTCTGCAATTTTCCCCTTCCCTAAATTCGCTCGACTTTACTCACTACTCCTCCAGCCGCTCAATTTCTGCTCATTTACTCCATTTCTCGATAAATTTGAATAGAATAGGAGATGAAGTAAAAGTAAAAAGACTTTTGTGATGATGATGATGATTTATTTATTTATTTATTGCTACTATGATGATGATAGTTGAACTGTTCTGCACCAGTAGTGCAGATCAATGTTCTCAATTTACTCATTAGCAACAACTTCTTTAATTATTTCGAAATTTCGGTTGAATAACTGCTGATCGTTACTAGGGGCACGCCTTCGTCCTCCTCCTCCACATATACTTCCATCTCCCAATGCACATCTCACTTAAATCTAACTCATTTATTCCTTTCACCTCTACTTCAACTTTTTTCATAATAAAAACATTATCTTTAGTCAGAAAAATACATACGTATTCTACTTGAAGATGAACGTGAATAAGTTTGCTTCACTTCGCTCACTCACTCACATTTTAATGATCTCTCCACTTTCCAGAAAAAAATGTACTTATGATCTCTTTTTTCTGTTTTTTGCAGGTAAGCATCATCATCTTCTACTTCTTCACTGTTTTTTGTTACATCTTCCCAGCCATTTCCCATGAACAAAGAACATTATCCAAGTCTTGTCTTTCTTCCGTGGAAAAAATTATCGAAGGTAGGAAGAAGAATAAAGAAAGTTGCCGATTTTACGTTCGTTTCTTCTGATGATGCAATTTTACTTTCCCCTAATATTCTCCCTTTACAACGCTGCTCAACAACGTTCCACTCATTTTCTTCTTTTTTGCGTTCTTCATTACATTTTCCACCAATTCTATTAAAGTTTTTATAGCACGTGCGTGGTAAGATGATGAACGAAGACCTTCTAACTTCCAATCCAACCAAACTCATCATCATTGAGTAATAACATGATCGTAACGTAACGTAGCCGCAAGTAAAGTGAAAGAAAAAAGTTATTTTGTCTAAGAAAAAGGAATAAAAGACAAAAGCGGGGTATAAATCTATAACATTAACTTCATGCATACTCTACAAAAATTTTATATTGGCTTTCATACATAAAAACATAAAATTAAAACTTTTAATGACTTGCCTTCACTTTTTCTTGGCGCTGCTGCTGTGATAATGAAGTTTCTTTTCTTCTTCTTGTTCATCTGACCTAGGTGAATTGTCTCCAAAGTAAAGTCTCTGGGGCGGCTGCCGCTGCTGCTCTTTGCTTTCTTCCAAGGAAAGTTTATGTATCCAGTTCAAAAACCAAAGACGACCATCATTATTTCTGTTTTCTTATACTAACTGCATAAAATATAACTAACAATGCACATCCATTCATTCCCATTCCAATAAGAAAAACTGTAAATAATACAAAAAACGACGAAAAAAAGGAGAAGGAAATGGAAATTTACAAAAGCAAATAAACTAAAACGAAAGGAAGAACAATTGGTTTGTGTTGTGTGCGGAGTGTGCCAACAATTTGTCAAAAGTTTCTCGCTGTCTTGGTCTGTCTCTTCTATGTCTAGAAAGGCTACACAGACGACACAGAGTAAACACACAAACAATGAAAGAACGAAGCAAAGAAAGTAAGATTGGAAGGAAAGGAAAGAAAGGCCAAACTGAGATTATTAGAGCGGAACTTCAACTTACTTCCTTTCCCGGGATCAGGCCAGATCAGTTCAACCTTTCTACAATTCTCTTCCAGACTCTCTCTCTCTCACTCACACACTAACATAATAATGTTCTCATAATAAGTTTCAGTAGCAAATCAAATTTGCTTCTACAAAAATAACAAATAAAATTATAGGAAGAGTAAATTCTTAGCAGACTGGAGAATAATAAGATCAGGATAAGATAGGATCCGAAGGTCTTCCAGTTCGCAGTGTGTTGGTGTTATTTAATCACATAAATAATATAATTTTTATTACTCCACACACCAACAAAATTTCGGAATGGTCTTGTCTAATTTCCTGAATTTATTCTGATTTTGGGAGTTATTATTAGTTATTTATTGGTCGAATTGGCAGTGGTGTCTATTCTGGTAAAGTCAAAGTCACAAGACCATAACATTTTATTTTTATTCTATACAGTTTTTCAACTTTTTTAGATCCGTTGATAGCATGTAAAAAGCTACTAAAGCAACATAATTCTTCCTTTCCTTTCTTTATTTTACATTTAAGCAGAATAGGTATATTGTTGATGTTGGGAGCTTTCCATACTTCATGTTTTGTTTGTCCCTCCTCTCTCTCAATGGAGTTTATAAGCTCCGGAAGAAGGAAGAAGTGTACTTAAGCTAAAACACTACTAAAAACTCGTACAAATACATAAATGCAACTATAATATTCTTTGAATTCAACCTCTGTTTCTTAGCGCCCTGCTCGTTTCAATTGTCCAAGGGACTTGGTTTACAACTTCGAAAAATTTTAGACCGAGGATATTATTTGAAAAATAAGAAGCAGCGGAAGTTGCAAACCTTGGCTTGATGGCTTTCCCGATCCCTACACACAGCAAAAAAGTGGTACGGAGAAACGGAGAGAATTTATTCATTTCGTTTGTTAAACTAATGATGATGAGAAGGTTTTGAAAATTGTTTATGTTCAAACCAAGTTATATTCCGTATACCAAAACGGGAAGTAATCTGCTCGCTGGGGGGATTCACTGGAACAATGCATGTACGGAACTACTTTATATAAGTTCATGAATGTATTACATTACACATTTTGTCGCTGGTGAAGATACCGGAGACGATCGAGCCATTCTTCCAGGTTATTCCGTGAACACAGTTGGTTACATACAATATTTAAATATTTAACGGAAGGAATTACACAAAATCGTAACATGTTGCCTCATAATCATTACAAAAGATTTATATAATCTGAAAAGAAAGTATCTATAAAAATATAATATACGTTGCTAATTGTTTTTAGATTATTTTTTAATTCAGTAACACACATAGGTCGTTTACCATTGTGAACTTGTTGCGTTGTCTTTTCTATTAAGAAATTCAGGGAAATATAATGATTCACACTAGAGTCGATAAAACGAGTTGACTTCGTTCTCAATTGCCAAATCGTCTCAGGATTATCATAATGATTTTCGTGCGTGTAGTATTCGTAAGGAGATTGGCCATGTGGAATCCAAAATCGGAGAGAAGTGCACCTTTCTGTTTATTTATTATCAATGAAATAAAATAAAATTAGATAATATTTGAAAAGAAAATAATAATGCAGAAAAAGGGAAGAATTTGTATTTGTACGTTTCCATTGACACCTACAAGTGAAAAACTTGTCTAGAAAGAAAAAAATTCTGGCTCAAGTAGCACTCGTCTCCAGCATAATTGGCAAACCTCTCGAACACCGACCCTACAGAAGGAACCATGCAGCGGAATGTTTTCATTCATTTGGTGAACACACCTTTCACTCAGAGAGCCCTGGAAATGTGCAGAAAACTTCAATAGAAAAAGTAAATGGCAGCAGCAGCAGCAGTCCCAGAAGAAGAAAAAGAGGGTCAATGTGTTCTTCCATTCCTTCCCTTCATTGTAATAGTTTTTCTATTGAAATTAATTCTTCTTCTTTTGCTTAGCCAGTTTTTATTATACGCAATATGGAAAGGAAGAAAGAGAAAATGTTTGGTTGACTCACCCCAATAATATGCTGCTTTCTCGAGTGGACTGAAGCCCTGTGGATACTACACGAGTACGAAGTATGTCTAGCCGGACGGAAGCCGTATTGTCTACGAAAATGTCCAGTTTTGTACTGCTACTGTTAAGCCTTCCGTTGTCCACGAATTACTGCTGCTAGTGCTGCTGCTTTGACTTTTAGTTACATGGCTTACGAGAGGGATTTCAGGATCGAGAAAGAAGATTGGCATAATTCCTTTCCGGGAGAAATGAAATTTGTTGTTGTTGCTGTGTAATGTGTTGTTAAAGTCGTGCTCGTAGTCCCAAACAACATTTTTGAGTTAAATCTCCATTCAGACTCATATCATCCTTATCACATGTATCCAGATCCCTGGAAATACTAATGATCGTATCATCATAGTCATAAGGATTGCTGGAGTCCTAGACAATCTTCTTCAGTCTTGCTTTGCATTCAAACTCCAGCTCAATTAAGGTTTTGTTTCTGTTGTTATTGACGCCACTGCCGTCACCAAGCATGTATTGAATAGCGCAACGCTAATAATATGTATTGCGTTATTTATTTAAAGATTATAAAGTCAGATAGTTCCTCCGTTTGAGTGGAAAAAGTAAATTTATTATGCAACTCATCCGCTGCTGCTTACTTACATAAACGTATAGCTTGTCATTGTTGTTGGAGTTCACACCGAGCTTCACAAAGTCTCCTTTATTGAGCTTCTTTCCATTTTCTTGTGAACTCGATTGTGATACTTTTACTTCTGTTTCCCCGGATGACAAATTTGCTGGCAGAAATGCGGAAGAGAATTGAGCTGGAATTTTTCCGCACATTCCATTCCAGTATTATATTCACTGATGGATCTAAAAGGAGGCTTCTGCGAATATTTTCTGGAGCAGAGCAGAGCTGCGCTAGCTTCCACTTCCACCACCAAATCCATTTGCAAACGTGCTTCTAGATAGAATTTTTGCATTTTCTTCTTCGAAAAGTATCCAGCACAGGAGAATTAGATTCTCTTTTCCACAGTATATAACAACAACAAGGAGGAAATGGAGCAGAAGAGGAGTAGTAAACTAGAAGTACTCACGCTCAATTTTTTTTAAATAAAGCACTTTAATTTTTTTTTTGGTTGCTTGAAAAATTATTATGAACGCGCACGAGGCAGGCTATGCAGCCGCAAGAGTCACAACAATGACAACATTATCATCAAATGCACAGTAAAAAGAATCTAAAATATTATAATAAAAAAGATTGCGTAACAAGTAGCACAGCAGCAGCATTTGCATTATCTCAAGTATTATTTTACAAAAAATCAATTCTTCACGTTGAATTTATGTTAAAAGTACACGTGTTGCGCTATCTTGCCACTTATAATTAAACTTCAATAACGGCAATACTGAATGTAATAGATTTCTTTCTCATGTGGCACACAATGATTTTGAATTAACCTAGATGTTAAATTACCTAGATGATTTCACTTTGCAATCTTAGCATGTGGCAGTGGCTTGCCTCTTATTTATTCTCTTTCAGCGTTTTAAACAAGCGTTGTTGGAAAGATTGAACTTTTTCTATTTTTGAAGGTTTTCCAAATACAAACGATTTTCTACGGAATAGCAAGAGCCAAGAAGACGAAGAGTAGGAGGATTGGAAAGATGGGTGGCAGTAGTGGCAGAAGACGTTTTTCTTTTCCTTCCAAGTGTGTATGCATCGCATCACTGCATTTCTGAACTTCCTGGTATCGCAAATAGATACGTACTTGATTGAAAAGAAGGATAAGAAAGAAGAGAGAACAACGATGGTAATGAAGATGATGTTGATGATGATGAGGATGATAATACTATGCTGATGACTACTACAACGTTGCGATGACATGATATGATAGTGCTGGAAAATATTCTCCCAGACTGCGTGTAAGATCACAAAAGGAAACAACTAAAAGAGGGGCAGCCTCATTTTAATTTCCTCTCTGAATATATCTCCAGCTTTTTAGGCGGCTATAAAACTGTAGAAGGATGGATATGGATGTTATGATTATGTATTTACTTTCTCTTTCAAATCCTCCAAGATTTTTTATAGCTTTCCGGTTCTGCTTTCCTCTTTTCCTCTCCTTGTCATAAAACTTATGTGGGAATGGTCGTTGGAGGCAAGACTCTTTCCGTTTTATTACGGTAGTACTCCCTCCCTTGCTTGTTTACATTCGCCTCTGCCTCATTACATGGTAGGAACATTAAAATTTTTTCCTTCCTTCTTTCTTTTTTTCTTCCGTATCTTTCATAAAGTTTAGAAGAAAATTCTGCTTTTGCTGCACTCACTGCTTTGGCTGGAGAAGTTGAAATGACGATGATGTTGATGATATGCAGCCTTCATTCATTGAACTCGTCGGAAGACAGAAAGAGAGCGAGAGACAGCAACTAGTTTCCGTTCTGCTATTTTTATACAAAGCAACCCGTCACTAGGCACCCGTCTCTCGTTTCTTCTCTTTCCCTCATTTTCTACGTGTTTTATGATGATGATGATGCTGATGATCATCATCTTTCACTTTCTCATGTTTTTTCACTCACTCTCTCCCGCTCCAGTTCTTGCTTAGCCTCAGTTACATACAAAGAGAGAGAGAAAGAGAGTTCGACTTGGCAACTCTCCCAAGTCTCCCATCGCTTCTTATTTTCTCCATTTTTTCATACATTTTCCCTCTGCTCTCTTTCTCTTCCCCCCAAAAAAGCCAAGCCACTGCTTGCAGTTATTCATTTTTAAAAAGGAAGAAAGTAGCAGATTTGAATGCAAGTAAGCATCCCGTTGTAAACACACTCATTCTCCTCTAAACAAGAAACAAATTGGAAATAAAATATCTGTGTACTTTACTATGTATTTGATTATTATGCAGCGAGCAGCAAAAAAAAGCTTTAAGCAGTTGGACTATGGAGGGATAAATAACGTCGAGGATTATGTTGATCTGTTTTGTGGAAAGTAAACTCATGCTTAGGATTCAGTCCGTTTCTTATTTAATACTATTTACTTTTTTCACCGATTTCGCCTTTCGCCCGAATTTCCTTCTACCACAGCAGCGCGGTTTTGCTTGGCTTTCTCTCCCTCACACTCACATACGCACATAAATTCAACAAATCCTGCCAATTTTTTCTTTAAAACGTAATTTTTTTTCTCTTTTCTCAACGCTCTGGAGTCTTAGGCAAACGGAAGTTTGAGAAATTCATGCATGTAGGATGAGCACTTCTTCAATAT
>JAHZNJ010002556.1:0-16623 GCA_027744475.1 Lepidocyrtus cf. sotoi NNG-2020
GAGTGAGTGGAAAGGATGCTAAAAGCTAAAGTATTTCTATATCACATCGCCTTTTCTTCTTTTTCTCTTCTCCATTGTCAATTTTTGTGAAATGGAGATGAAGGCCGATTATATTCAAAACGGCTTTTTTACGCATCCGTTCCTGCTTGTTGGCACCGTATCAGTTCAAAAGTGAATTTAATAGTGGTGGTGGTGGCGGTGATATGGAAAGGAAGGAAAGTAAGTGAGTGAAGCTGAGCTGATGCTTCCATCCATTTTGGTGATGGTGGTGGTGCGATGACCCAACCGCTTTTCATATTTAAATTTGACTTGGACTCGTACCAGATTGTCAAGAGAGGACAAAGCACATCTTTCATTTTGTTTGGTGGTGTCTCTCTCTCTCTCGCTCGCTCTTTCCTTTCCAACTATTACCAAAGTCACGCATTTTTTCTCTGAATATATGTATTCCAAAAACACATAATGAGAAGGGAAAAGGAGATGAGGGAGAAAGGAAAGGAAGGGAAATTAAATGAAATGAATAGGGAAACAGTATCATTCTGACTGAATGATATACTACTACATATTCATTTACTACTACCACAGCAGAGGGAATGATTGGCAGGGAATGATTTTTCCTCTGACAATGAAAATAGGATTTGGCTCAGAGAAGCAGCAAAAGCAAAGTAGTATTCATTGCAACATTGCATTGTCCACTTCTCTTACATCTCTTTTCTCTAGTCCGAATCCGAATTTATTTTCTCGTATTCGTATTTCGTATTCATCGTCATGATGTGATGGAAAGGAAAAACTGGGAAGCAGAATAGAAGCAATGCAATGGACAAGGACGCGGACGGATGGACGTATCTAAATTTTCATCTGTTGTCAGCTCAGCTCTCCATGTCCATACTTTTTTGTGTGATTAAGCCTTACTATTTCACAGAAGAAGCTTATCTCCAATTCCTGAAATGCTGCTCTCGTCTCGCTTTCTCTTTTCCAGCAACAAAAACTGATCCCCATTTTCCCTGCTTTTCATTTCATTCCGTAGTAGTAGTGTAATATAATAGTGAGCTGGAGCTGTACACAAAATTATTACTTTTAGAAAGGTAAATGCATAATAAAGGCATTTATCCGAAATGGGTTTAAAAGTTTCGGAAAATGATTCTCTCTCTCTATGAATGTTTTCAAGCATAATCATACTTCTTCCGCATTATTGCGTAGTAGTTGTTGTCGTCATTTTGTTTGACTCGGCTTTGGCTTTTTCTTTTTCCTTCCAGCTTTCAGGAGAGAATAATATTCATTGTAAAGAGGGTACTAAACAGATAGAAAGCTGAGAAAAGAGGAAGAAGCAGAAGAAGGGAAAGCATATTAATAAATGTTCACGGAATTTTCAATATGAAAGCTCATGCAAAGCAAAACGGGGACAATGTTCTTTTATTAAGCAGAAAGAGAGAGCAATAATGAATGAATGGGATCCATGCCACAGTTTAACAATGTGATATGGTTATAGCAGCACTAGCACTACTACTGTATTAATAATGGGATTGTTGTTGTATGAGCCAGCTCGCGGCTTGCTTTCGCTCAGACACTCGCTCGTCTACGCCTCTATGCAATGCTGGGTGAAGGAGAAGTAGCCAACCAGGGTGTAATAGGAATAGTAATAATAATCATAATCATAATAATAATAATAATCCTCCAACCAATTCATACTTTTAGTAGCTGATGTATTATGAATGGAATCGGCGGTGGTAGTGGTGGCTGGAGCTGTGGCTGTGTGGCTGCACTACAGTGTCGTCGTCGTCATCATGATCGTCATCGTCATTGTAATAATAGCCGAGAAGCTTTTCAGTTTAGTTGAGACGAGCTATTCATTCTCTCTCTCTTCAGCTCAGCTCAATGTCGTTGTCGTCATTCCTCCTTCTTTCCTTCCAAAAATAAGTGAATGTTGAATATGTTCGTTCCTTACTAGAAAGAAAAGAAAAGAGACAGAAGAAGAGAGAAAGAGAAAAGATGGAGAGATGATGGTTTTTAAAAAATGAAAATGAAAGTAAAAGAATGGAAAAAGGGAAGGATGGATGATGCCATGCCACCACCGCACCACCAGCACGGCCACGCCATCATCGTCACTGCCACTACAACTATACAAACGGATACTGCCACCCCGTTGACTTTTTAACAGAGAGAGAGAGAGAGAGAAGCATCATCATTATTATAATAGAAAAGTAGAATTTCTTTTTTTTGTACTCTGTACGTACTTGTTTTTGAACTATATTGCTGACGATGACGCGATGGCAGTGCAGTGGTGTGGTGGTGTAAAGTTGCACGTAAAAGACTGGACTGGACTCTCTCAAGAGTCAGAGCGAGAAGAGACGACATGTCACATATCCATATTCACCTCGCAGCTCAGCTCAGACATGACATGCATGGATATGATCCATCCATATCTATGGAACACACTAGGAGGGCTATACAAGGACCTTCTTGATGACGACCTGTCATGTCCATCTTTCTTTATGTGAAATTGCATATCTTCCATTTCCATCGCTCTCGCTCACTCGCATCTCAACATCATCGCAGGTAAAAAAAATATTGTCATAAACAAGTGCAGGTGGTGGTGGTAGTAGTAGTTTAAAATGTACAGAGCAGTAAAGCCATGCATGCCATGCCATGACGATTATTATGATGATAAAAATTGTGGTGGTGTTGGCAATGGTATTACATTGCAGTTCAATAGTGGGGGGCTCGTCATCAACCCATTGTCTCATCCACCTCCTCCTCATTTTATATTTTAAAGCTCACATTCAAACACTCACTTGCAATGAAACTCGTCGCAGTCGATAAGCAAAGTTTTTTTTATTACAAGACTTGAAAAAATAAAGTAATTCAGTGACATTGATATAGGATAATATATTATGCATGGATCATTCTCTACTCATCAGTATCAGCGTTACTTATTCAGCTGCTGCTGCTGCTGTTGATGCTGATATGGCTAAACTATGGCTAAATTATGTATACAGTGTTTTTACTCTATCTAACTCTAACCCTTTTAATTCCTCTCGTCTTCGTTCGTTTTACAATTTTATTGTAACCACTTTTTCCATGTCATTTTTATCATATCACCTGAAGTGCAGTGAAGTGGAAGGGATTCTCACACAGCAGTTGTCATATCATGATAGAGGAACATGATGCTTTGATGCTACATCACATCACTCTACAATTTAGATGACAAGGACACTCTTCTCTCTAAAATAGAGAAGCCCTGTCGTTTTTTAATGGATGTAAATTGTAAATACAAGAACGATTTTTTACTGCTGCTGCTGCTGTTGTTGTTTTTGCTGCAAACTTTTGTCATCTTTGTTGCATTTATTATGTTGATAATGATGATGATGATTTTTTACTTATAAAAGCGCATATATGCATAATTTTGGTTTTGTGGAGGAAAGAAAAAAAAACAGATTTTTCAAGTTGGGATTTGGGCTTTGATTCGTCACACAACAGCTTCAGTTCAGATAAATATAATTAAGATAAGGAAGAAGTTAAAGAAGATGAATAAGTACTTAAGTACTCAATCTAACGTAACAGTATCAACAATTACTTTACTAGGAAATTTATGTATCTATTAAGATTTAAGAAGGAGAAGGGAAGACCAAAAGAGAGTGGTCACATAGATCATCTTTTTATACATAATACAGAATAAAGAAAGAGTAAGTTTTACGCTTCCTTACTTACATTGACAGATGGATTATGCATGCAATTTTTTTTCACAAATATGGGACGCTTCTTCTTTTGCTTCTCATTCTGCATCTTCTTCTTTTAAATGACTTTATCGACCTTTGAGAAAAAAATCTGCTATCAATTCATTTCACTTCTCATTCAGCATCATCGATCCAAAATGAAGTCACTGAAAAAAATTCACTGTTTGGAAAAGGGAGAAAAAAATGGTTTTAATGTTTTAAGTGATGCACTTTACTTACATTAAAGCAGAATTTTTTTCATGGTTGATTATGTTACCTTCTCCCATATATCCACTTTTAGTTAAAATAATGAGGGAAGAGAATACAGAATAAAGAATGAGATGGTTTCTTTTATGCTAATTAAATATTTTTCTACCTGACAAAACAGACCAATGAAGGGAAAGAAATCATTTATCATGAATCATGGGTAAAGTAAACACTTTTCTTATATCATGTAAAAGTTTAGCAAGTAATGTAAGCCTCGCTCTTTTTTTGCTAAATTTCGTCGTTTTTTTCTCTCTCTCTCCCTTTCTTTCTTTTATGCAAACAAGTAAATCAAAATTGGCCAAGAAGAAGTTTTTTTCTTGTCATGATATGATTCATGAATGATCACGGGTGAAAAATAAGGAGTTCTCTTTCTCTCTCTCTCTCTCTTTCTCTGTGATCTTCGCAGTTAGTATTACAAGTTGTACACAATGTTGATCCTTTCATACTTTTGTAATAGTTGCAATGTGGGAACAAGCTTGCTTGGTGCTTAATAAGATGAATCCGTTTCCATTAAGGAAGCCATAATGTTCTTCTCTCTACAGATATCTGTCCCTGTCACATGATCACCGTCTCATTTTTAAGATGATTTATTAGCGAAAACTTTAGACGAAAAGAGAAGAAGAAGGAACAGTAAAATGACTGTTTAAATGGTTGAGAATTTTTTTCTCAGCATAGCAGAAGAAAAGACATTCATTTTTTCACTCGTCTCGTGTTTTGCTTTCATAATAAAAAGCTGAGTGAGTTCAACTTCAAAATGGTTGATGAAATGAAAGTATTCATTCTTCTTTGCAATTAGTTCCCATAAATTAGCAGAAACAAGATACGCAATTATTTATTTAAATGGCAGCAGCAACGCCAAGCCAAGCAGGAGAAGGAAAAGATGGAGACGAAACGAGAAGAGATCTTTGTCCTTTTTTAAGTAATGCAATTTTGCACAGAGATTCTTCTTGAGAGAGAGAAATTCTCTTAAGTTGGATTTTTAGATATGGGCACAGACACACAGGACAACGGATCCATTTATTATGCAATTTAAACTAAAAAGCAGTTAACGTTTCTTCAAGTCAAGCTCGTATTAGAATTAGCCTGCCTCTATGACTTTTAACTCCGTTTACTTCAGGATCATCCTCATTCGCATCATCATCATCATCGTCAGCTTTGTAATCAGACAAAGTTTGCATTTCAAATTACGTCGCTCTTTCCTCCTACGTTTTATGCTGCTGCAGCGCAGCAGTTGATAATTTTCAAGAGAGAAGAGACGGACGACACAAGGCTTTTACTTACTTAGCCTGGCATGGCTATCATGTTATCATATTACCACCGTCGCTATCATCACCACCTCTGCTCTTTCCCAACAAGGAAAAGAGAAAAGACCGAGAAGAAAAGAACCCTTTTCCCTTCTTCTTTTTCCCTTGAATTAGCATAGCCATCACTCAGGAGAAAATGGGAGAAGATCCGAGAGAGAATGAATGCCAAAAGGAAAATGTTCGTCCAGCATGAAAAAATATATTCACAGGCTTGTGAAAACTAAAATACCTTCTCCTTCCTTTCTGGATACATTTCATGAGCCAAGCCAACAGCCAACTCTCTCATAGTTAGCCAAAGCCAGGGCCAACCACCCACCCACACATTCGCTTCTCACTCTTGCCTTTGCCTTGCCTTCGTCTATGAAATTATTATAACGAAGAAAAGAAAGCAAACCGGAGATAAGAAAACTAGTAGGAATTAGAAATGAGTTTAGAAAGAAGGACTCTATCTACTCTTCTTTTTTCCTTGTTTTCTTTCTTTTTCTGTTTAAAAACTCTCCGATGAACCTGTGAACGTGCACATGTACGCTCTTTTCTACTCGTACTCGATGCGTTTTCGGCGAAAATAAATGGAAAATGGGATAGCAGCTGACTCTTCCTCTTTCTTCTTTTTTCCCTTTCTTCATTCAGTTTTCATTTGAACCTTCTTCTTCTCTTCTTCCTTTTCTTCCCATGCAAAGGCATTATTAATGCAATGTGTACGTACATCCATACTTTACTACAATTTCCAGTTGCAATGATCATGATCATCATTCTCCAACGAACAAAATAAGGGAATGCGTGTAAAGTAAAATTTTACTGGAAATGGAACAAATATGCATTACACTTTAAATGGATTCTCCCTAATAGAAAGAATGATCTCCCAGCATCAGCATCAGCAGCATCAGGAGAACAGAGTTTAGAGAAGGACACGACAAGACGACGACTCCTGCTTGCCATGCCATGCCGTTATTATAGAATTACTTACTTTACTTTACCCTCACTCACAGAACTGAGAGAGTAAAACTAAAGTAGGTTCATTCATAGACTTTTCCATAAAATCGTAGGATCGGATGGAGGGAGAGAGAAGAAGAGGATTTCTATTAGAGAGGAAACGGGGTCTGAACTAAACTGAAAACTCTGTGAAAACTGAAGCGACGGTGGTGGTGGCAGTCATGTCGTGATTTAGTGGAGCAAGGCTGACATGAGAAGGTATCTGTATTTTACTCGGAGACATTCATTACTGACATGAATTTGATGCAGAGTCAGCACACAGAATAGAATAATAGTAAAGCAGCAGCAGCATTCATTTCATTTCGTTCCAAAAGCAGAGAGAGAGAGAGAGAGAGAGAGAGAGAGAGAAAAGAGTCCCACAATTTCTATTATGAAAATAAAAAGGGATTTCTCTGTTTTTCTCTCTCCGTAGTAGTAATAGTAATACTTTACCAGAGAATTAGTAAAATGGAATGGAATAGAAGGGTGGATCCCAGAGAAAAAAACGAGAAATTCTGGATCGGATTCCGTTCAAATTTCAAATATTTCCTTCTTTTGTTTATCTTCTGTTTTATGATTATTTCCACTGAAATGAAACAAGCGTAAGCACAATAATAAGCTCTAGAGTGAATGAGACAGAGACTGTTTAGGGAACCAAATCTCGTAAAAAAATAGACAATCTCACTCACAATTCAATTCAAAGCATTACACATGAGGAGAAGCGGTGGTGGTGCGGTGGTGGTGTGCACGGATATTGCATTGGGAACTACTTTTAAACAATTGAAATAGTGAAATCCATCTAGAGCTAAAAGCTACAAGAGAGAAGAACAGTGACTTGGGTTTGACATGGTGCTTAATTTACAATTTTTAATGATGATGATTAAGCTTCCCCAAAAAAATTTTTTCGAGGTTTGCTTATTATGTTTGGCAGTAGGAACAGATACAGAAGTAGTGGCGAGGATCATCATCATCATCATTTTCAGAATTATTTTACGGTTTACTTACTCATCTAATTTCATTATTAGATCATCATCAAAATGATGATGTTGATGTGATGTAGATAAAAAAGGCTTTATCGTATTCATTAATACTCCTCCACCCTTCTCCTCCTCTGCTGCAAAAAAGGACAAAGACAGAGAGAAAAACCCATCAAAAAGATTGAAACTTGTTTACTTATTTACTGTTTGTTTGTTGCTTTGCTGCTGCTGCTGATGCCAGTTTAAAAGGTGAGGTGAAATAATAAGTTAGCAGCCCAGCCTCGTTGATTACTTTTCTGTACTTACGTAACGTACCTATGTAGAAGTACGAACATTTAATTTAATACAGAATACAGGACAAAAAAAACTGCCAATTTTTTTAAGCTGTGTTGTACTGAACGGACATATGTCGATATTAGCCAAGACTAGGTTTTCGAAACTTGCTGGCCTTTTGGTTACAGTTTAGTTAGATGGATGTAAATATTTTGTTGAACAATTGATTCTCCCTTGTCCTACCTACCATTATTATTACTAAATTACTACAATCCGATCTGATCTACCTTGTCTTTGTCTCTTTCTCTACTCAAAAACAAAATGACAATGAAAAAAATGCGCCTGTGACTGAAGAGAGGAGAGATGAGAACGAAACATGAGGATTATCGTCATTACAACATAAGAGCAGCAGCCTTTTTGTATAAAAATTGATGTCGCATTCGCAATCGCATAGAAAAAGAATCCTCGTATTATTTGTATTATTCGAAATTCGTAAAAGCGAGCAGCAGCAGAGAAGAGAGTGATAATGATACTTTGAGAGCAGAAGCAGAA
The DNA here is from genome assembly GCA_027744475.1 of Lepidocyrtus cf. sotoi NNG-2020. Lineage (NCBI taxonomy): Eukaryota > Metazoa > Arthropoda > Collembola > Entomobryomorpha > Entomobryidae > Lepidocyrtus > Lepidocyrtus cf. sotoi NNG-2020. The sequence continues at coordinate 8,056 of JAHZNJ010002556.1, forward strand.
AAAAAGAGGAGAACTATTTACTTTTCTGCTGTTTTGTTTGGTCCTTTGGTTGGATGCCCGCAATTGACAAATAATTATACGTGGAGGAATCAGATACACAACACAATCGTAGTATAACGAAGTAGCAGTAACAACAGCAGCAGCAGTGTACAGAATTGCTCTAAATTGGATCGAAATCGCTTCCCATTTTCACGCTAAAATTTTTTAAAAGAGAAAAGAGGAGAAGAGGACAAAAGCACAAAAAAACCTGAATAACAGACAAAACACAACAAAACTTGTACCTAAAATACCAACATCGAATCGCATCGGCATCACCAGAGCGCTATCATCATCAGACAGAGTAACAAAAAGTGAGTTTTTATTTTAAAGCTTCGTTTGAGTTTAGATTTGCAAAGATCATTATATTGATCATCGTCAAGATACGTAGTAGATAGATACATCGTACGTGGAAGTTACTTTACTGAAGAGAGATTTACGTGCATTGTTGTTTGTACAGAGATAGTAAAAAAAGGAGAAGAAGAGGAAGATTTTTTCTAAACAAATGTTCTCTTCACTTTTACAAACTTTTCATGTGTTCTATCATGTTCTTCTGTGAGAGAGAAATGGAGAGAGGGAGAATACCTAATTATAACGTAACGTAAAAAGCGCTCACATCACAACTCTTTTATTTTGCTACAGAGTAGAGAGTAGAGAAAAGAAAAAAATGGAATGAAACATTGCTACCAGCTCACAAATCTTTTCTCTGTCTTTCATTTCACGATGACGATGTTGATGATGATACTGATGCCGATGCGATGTTGAAGGAGAGCTCGAACAAGAGAAAAAGTGGTAAATACATTCATTTAGTACAAGCACTTGTTCAAAAAAAGCGAAAGAGAGAGAGAGAGAACAAACAACGTACAATTTTCTCATCTCGTCTTCTTCTTCTCGTCTTTTTGCTCTTGATATTTTTTATTACGCTTTTTTTGTGAAAAACCATTCTTTTTTGCTGGTTCATGATGATGAGATGATGAAGTTGAAGGAAGGAGAAGAACGGAATAAATACAACTTACTTAAAGAGAAGAGAAGAGGAGAGGAAGAAAGAGAGAGAGAGAAAACGAGTGGAAGAATCTGTCTTCAGGTGACGTGTCATTCCGTTCACTGTAGCAGCAATAAATATTCTTGAAAAGACGGAGAGGAGAGAGATTGCTCTCGGTGAGAATGAAAGAATCAGTCTCATATTTTTAAATCAGTGGTGGTGCTGTTGCGTTGTGCGCAAATTGTTAAGTAAAGGAGAATGGGTTTCTCTCTCCTTTACCAATCTAGTTTAGTTCTCTTCTCAATTCACAATGCTCCTGGCAGTGACACATCAACTGAGAAATAAATGGTGGCAAGCAGAAGAAGAAGAAGATCTTAAAGAAAATGAAATGGTGCGGTGATGGTAACTGTTGCTAGTGTTCTGTAGTAGTAGCTCTTCTCTGCTCCTCTCATTAAAGTTTTATCTTGAAATGTAGAAGAGAAGAAGAAGCATATCTGCTGCTGCTGCTGCAGACGTTGTTGCCGTTGCCATTGCCATTGCGGCTGCTACAATATTGTATTCTATGAATCCTCTTTACTTTACTTACTCTCTCTTTCGGAGGAGAAGCGCTCGAACTCGAAGAAGAAGTGACGTGGCCTGTGAGGCAAATAATTAATTGGATTGAAAAGTCGGAGCTTATGCAGTAATTAATACTGGGACAATTATGCATTTTATTCATTTCCATCATTTCATTCTCACACGGAGCGGCAGAGCAAAGCCACAGCAGCAGATAGTAGAAGAATAGAAAGAAGCAAAGATGGGGAGAGGGAGAAGAAATAGATATTTTGTAGAGAAGGAAGGAAGGATGCACCATAATAACCACCACCACACTAATTTGTATAAAAGCGAAACATTTTATTTCATACGATACATATAATATTTTATGCGGGACACAATTTTTTTCCTTAAAAAAATTCCATTATCTTTGTCTGCATCGTAGTAGTACACAGATAATAATAATAACATGCTTCAAGCCAAGCCAACCTCACTAATATAACGTAGCATTGGCGAATCTCTGCTGAATTTCGTGACAAAGGACAATTATTAGATTCATTTTTCGTCTCGTGTGATTGCTCATTGCCTATATTGCATTGCATTGCATTGCTCTCCCCGGCAAACTATTTAGGTCTTTAGGATATACCTATGATGCTATGGTCGTGTTCTTGTACTTACTTACTTTACTTTTACTACACGACGAGTAACGACGACGGAGGCAAATAGAGAAATTGTCCTCTGCTGCTCCGCTCTCAGCTTGAACCAGTTGAATTAGCAATAATGTCATAAAATGGCTGGCATTAAATAATTTTATCATGAACTTTGGATTAGGAGAACTACCGCCATTCCCATTATGAATGTCCCCTTTTATATTTATATTTATACAGATACAGAGATATTTTATACACAAGTGGATTCATTCTCTGTCTCTGTAGACTTTGCTCCTGGGTTCCTATGGGCAAGGCAATCAAAATGAACGAAACGAACAAGCAAGCTTAAAACAATGTTCTATTGTTCTCCATGTAAAATATTTAATTTATCTTTAGCCATCATCTCCCATAATTATAAATGTATCTCTTTGCAATCATCATCAACATAATCATCCTCATTCAATTTATCCCCGTCACATATTTGTATCTAAATTTTTGCTACTGCTGCTGCTGCATGATCTGCAGAAAATTTTTATTCGAGCTCGCCGCAAACCAAATATATTTGATTAAGTACGGATAATTTTTTTCTCATTTCTTTTACTATTCATCTTCTAATCTCCAAATTGGAAGTGAGACAGAGATTTTTTTGTTCTTATCCTTCTTCTTCTTCTGAAATTATTTAAGATAAATAGATTTCGTTTTTTCTGTCATTTGTGTTGTGTTGTGGAAGAACAAGGAGAACGCAGCACGGTCAAGTTAAAATGACATCAGAAGTAGATAATTGTAATGGAGGAATAATTTTTTTTACAATAATAATAAAAATGAAGAAGAATTAGAATTAGAAGATGATGATGATGAGGAGGATGACGGTGATAATAATAATGGAACCAACTTTACAAACAATCAACAATCCATCATATTCACATTTTTTCTTTACACTACCATCTCCTCCCCTTCTCATCCTGATGATGCTGATGACGATGATGAGGATGCATCATCATCATCATCATCCTAATTTTCTTCGTCGTGTGAATTTTGACTGACTGTTGTTAGCAAAGCACAAGAAGAAACAGAAGAGTGAGAGAAGGAAACAAGCTAATTCTTGAACCGTGCATAAACAGTTTTACTACAAAAACAACAAAAAAATTGTCAGGCTATATGGCTGCTATGATCCATCCACGAGTATAATTTAAAGTTGATTTGTAGTAGGGCTCATTTTCAGCTCAGCTCAACTCAGTTTACACTCACACACAAGAAAATTTTCTCATCCTTCAAACTCCAAATTTCAAAATCAAACAGTGAGAAATTATATTTTTTGAATGTGGATGAGTTGGAGTTGTTATAAAAGTAAGTTATAATCATCATTTTCGGCTGTTGTTTTTTGTTTCAATCTTCTCTCTCTCTCTCGCTCTCTGTCTTTCTCTCGTCGTCATCATCATTATTGTTATCATTGTGCTGTCCTGCTGTAGTGCATCAAAAATACATTTTATGAGAAGGAGAAGAAGAAATAAGAGAGGAAGATGACGATGATGACTACGACGTTGTGTATGTACTTATGCGAGTAAGGTGGATTTAGATAAATGTTCATTTGCAATTCAGAGGTAAACAACGAGAGAGGAGTGAGAAAAATAGAGAGAGAGGTTGAGATTTTTTTTGCAAAGTCATTTGGAAACTTCCTGTGGTTTGTTTGCTTCTCTCTCTTTAAAAACTTTCAAAGTCACATTATTTTTTTCTTTAGCTCATGTTTGATATGATGTGGTGGTGGTGGTGGTAGTGAGATATGGCCGATTCCCAGCTTGACGGACACATTATGACTAAAAGTCATATATCAAAGACACATTAACAGAGCAAACAAGTTTATATCAACTGTGAGAGAACGTTGTGATGATGTGCTCGTTCACCTTATCCACCTCCCAGCAACTTCAACCACCACCACAATTACAACAGCTCGTTCGATCTGTAAAAACTACAACAACATTCACATTAGCAGCAGCAGCAGCAGCAAAGCAATCTATCTATAGACAAGCAATTTTAAATTTGGAAAATGTAATCAAAATGGGAGAACGAACGAACAACAGATTAGACAAGTTTTCTTTCGAGGTGGCTTCTCGCTGTAATTGGTAATGAGATGTTGTGATGGCTGTTACTTTACAGATAGTTGTGGGTTGTTGCTTGCATTGCATATTAGCATAGGTAAGCAGAGAGAGAGAGAGATAGAGAAAAGATGTTTTTTAATAGTACATTATAAGCTAATGAAATGTTATTCCTTTTGTTTCTCTATTTTTACTCTCTCTCTCTCCATCTCTTCGACATGCTCGACACAACCTTCAATTCTCGAAGAGAAGAATAATTCAATTTTTACAATTGGATTGGATGATGACGAATAACAATAACAATTGTGTTATGCTCTTGTAAAAAAAGGAGGAGGATGTAATGCAGCAAAAGAAAAGTAAAGAGTAAAATGATCATCATTATAATAATATGATGCTAATTTTAATTCTTTTTCTGTAATAATAAGAAGGGGGAAGTATAGTCTAAAAGAGAACATCGAGCACTACTCGGCTCGGCAATGGCGCTCACCACCACCAATTCACCACTCATAAAAAAGTTTTTGTTAAAGGAAAAGGATCATGATCTCGATCACCACCACCACCGCCGAAAAAGAGAATGGGCTTTTGTTCTCCTCTCCTTCTTCTTGTAGGACCGAGACCGAGCCAAGTTAAGTAGTATGGCATGGATGTATAATTCTTGTAAGAACTAAATCCATACACATGTCATATGTCATTTCATCATTGTTTCTCGACATGAATGAAAGTTGTAATAATATAATGTGGGACTAAAACTAAAATGCAATGATGATGTTGTATTGCATTGTCGGAGGGAGAGAGAACTCCTGGGCAGTCTCTGAGATATGTTTGGCTACGAAAAGAAGAGAGTGAGTAGGCAGTTTAAAGTTAAAGTTTTATTTTTGAACTTGCCTTGTGCGATTGCGACGCGACGACTTCCACTCTCTTTCTTTCTCTTCTCTTCTCTCATCGCCATCGCCATTTTTTAAAGTGCTTATTCAGCTGATCTAATTGTTATGATTATCTTTTATTTGATTTTCTCTTTAGGGAACAAGATTCTCCTCTTTTGTCTTTTCTTCTTATTCTGATTTGTCTTCTCTTCTTCTCTTTTAAAGAAAGAAAAGAAGAAGAAGACAAGTTTTCCTTATTCTGTAATAATAATAATACAAATACAGTTCATCTTCATATTTGGGTTTGGCTGTGGCACTTTGGTAGGCGAAGGTGAAGTACTAATTGCCAATTGCAAATAAAACTGTTGTTGTGCATATAATCAACATAGTATTTAACATTTTCCCTTTTGGCGAATTTCGAATTTATAAACATTCAATATGTTTTTCAAGAAAAAAATGTTTAATAAGGCAATACACTCACATAATCATCAGAAAGGCTTTCTTTTCCATTTCCTCTTTTGCTTTTCTTCTTCAACCATTAAAAACGAGTGCAACAGATTTATTACTGTTTACTTTTCCATCTTATTCTTAAATTGAGAATTGTGATTGAGACTGGGCCACCATCTTTCATTATCTTCTTTCAAGCAAGTAAGACGGCAACGCTGCTTTATGTAGTAATGCTATGATGCCATCTGCCATGTCAGACATTTTTGGGAGGATTCCCCTTCCTTGTCCATCCTAATTATTATTATTTACAACGAGCACCTTAGAAATTTATCCTTCTCTCTCTCTCTCTCTCTTTACTTCAGCAGTAAAATCAAGTCTGCCCTGCCAAGTCAATAAGACCTTTTTAATATGCTGCTAGTAGAACTACGTACGTTTCAGCTCAGCCCATCTCAGTTTTCTCACAGATTTATTATTATTATCCATATATGAAGATAAGTAGGAAGGCCTTGTCTCTCTTTCTTTGTTTTTCTAAAAGGAGGATGCCAAACCGAGAGAATACGGCAGCTTCTTAAAAAATATAATGAGGACTTCTGCTCACTTCTTATTCTCATACTGACTGAGCTGACGTTGCTGTGTTTTGCGTTGTCTTAGAATTATCCTTTTTCAAACAAAACCATATTTTGCTTTTCCTTCGTCTTATTCTGCCAATGATACGATATGACAGGGGAGATTATTGTCCTCTCTTACTCTGCTCAGAGTTCACACGAAGTTTTATGACTTTGCTTTGGTAAGAAAAATTTTGTGCTCGCAGTTTTTTTAATAATGATGATGATGACAAGTCATTACTAGTCAGAGCAGCAGCAGAAGATGCAGGGAATACGCTCTGACCGACCAGTCCGAAAATTGAATGGGATTCCATTCCATCGTTACTTCTTTTATGAGTGTGCCTGTATGCCTGTGGGTGGAAATATATTTTAAAATTGTAATAAATAAAATTCTATTTGCAATTATTACTGTTGTTTACAAAACCATGTGAAATCATATTAAAAAATGGAAAACAACAGAGACATATTTTGTTTAGATTTTGTTTTGGCTTTTCAAGAAAAAGAAACACACAGGCAGAGCTAGAGAGAGAGAGAGAGAGCTTCCTATTTTTTAAATATAAATATGAAGACTTATCATTTGGATCGGTGGTTGTTGTTGAAGTTGAAAAAAACACAATAAAAAGAAATATATCATATCATAACAGCAAAGAACAGAATAACAGAATATAAAATAAAATATAATATAATATGAAAAAGTTTCCTAAAAGGATATGCAGTGCTATTATTATTGCAAACAGAATTTTTTATGTTCCTGTTACAATGTATTCACGGGCCAATCATGTCATCTAACCATAAATGAAGTGGATTTTTATGGGAGTTTTGTAGGTGATTTGTCATTGTCGTTGAGAGAGAAGAGAAGTTTTTTTCTTCTTCTTCGTCTTATATTCTTTTGCACAAACAAAGTCACTTACAACAAACTATAAAATAAAAAATGATGCTGGCACAACAGCAGATGAGATGAGGAGGAGATGTTTTTTGTATTGCGTATTATTGCCTGCTGCTGCTGCTGCTGCTGTTGATGATGAGATGATTCTGCTTTGCTTTGCTTTAAGCTTTTAAAGAATGCAGCAGCAGCAGCAGTCAAGTAAAAAAATCTCATAAAAAACTTGAGTATGGATGGATCGGTTGTTATTATTATGGCAAATGATACTTTACGTCTTTTGACCAATAACTTTGTTTGGCAAGACATTATTCGTTATTTTTTTATTTTTTTTATTTTACAATTACTTATGCTTTACCCACCTCTCCTCATGTGAGAGATGGAATGCATATGAGTAATGAACAGTACTACGTACGAGAAACAAATATTTAAAAAGATTTAAAAAGAATTACTGTCTATAAGATAATTGCTATAAATTATTCTGTTTTTCTTTTGAGGAAATAATTATGCAATAAAGATTACATCAAAAAAATGAAAAAAACGAAACAATGTTAAGTAAATAAGCTCAGTCAGAGAGAAAAAAATATTATTTTGTTCAACAAGATTTTAAGGAAGTAGGTGGCATCATGGAGTGAGAAATACGTAGCAGTGAACGTTTTTTCTTTCTTCAGTAAAAAGTAAATAAAGTTGTAAAAAAAACTTTTTTATGAAACTTCTTGTTATATAGCAATTCCAGGTGTGTCGCCCTCTCCTCTCGTTTCCCAACTTTTGTTGTAATTTGAGCCAAAAGCCAGTTAGAGAATAGAATCACCAATCATCATAATCATCATCGTCATCATCAACAACAACAACATCAAACGAAAAAATAAAAACTTTTCTTTCTCTGCTGCTGCTGCTGCTGAAATTGTTATTGTCCTTTCATTTCATTTCACTTCTTACTTGGCAAGTTCGTTTTTTCAGAGTTTCCTGTGGATAATTAAATAATGGTCGAGTGTGTGTTTAGAAAGTTTCAAAAGTTTTTCACGTATGGACTTTATTTTACTTTACTTACAAAGTTAGAAAATTGGAGCAGCAATACCAGCAGCAGCAGCAGCAAATTGAATAAAAAGGAAAAAGTAATTTCACAATAAATTAATAATTACCCACCTTTTGTTATTGTTGGTGTACGTACGTTCGTGGAATGAAAAAATGAATGAAGAAATAACAAAAAAAAATTTTTTGAAGGAGAAGAAAAAAGAAAAAAAATGCTGAGTTGTTCTGTTCTGTTCTCTACACAGCGGACAAAATACCTTAATAACCGCAGCTCAAAAGGATTTTTTTTATAGTTCAGCACGCATTTTCACTGTCATGCAATCTATAGAAATAAGTAAATGCAATTTAATGGTTTCCAAAATGTATCTAAAAATATTATTATTGAAAAATGTACAAATACTTTTCACAGTACTCCAAAACATTTTTCTTCACGCAATTTTTATTAA
>JAHZNJ010002557.1:0-10543 GCA_027744475.1 Lepidocyrtus cf. sotoi NNG-2020
TTATTTTCTTTTTCATCGTTCTTTTAAAAATGAAGAAAATGCATGCCGCATTGCATCCAAAACCTTCCGTTTTTAAGGAAAATTATGGTTTAATTAAACTAGGATTAATTATAACGACACGGTCCTGTCTTACACCTACAGTTACATGAGAAAGTGATTATGATCTTATTTGTACACCTGCTCTGCATGATTTCATCAGAGCAGCCGCGTTCATTCATTTATATTTTTTATTAAGTCACTTTTCCCTTACCTTGCATATTTATCATTATTATTCATTCAATCAAATCGATACATAATAATCCTTGCACAAGAAAATGTTAGATAAGTACCAAAGTACCTACTATTTACCTAAGTATCTATGCACATGTCGTATGACAACAACAGCGGAACGACTTCCTCGGCAAAATTGGCTGAGATAACAGCTTATCGTACAACATTTACGTGTGCATCTGCAAAAAAAATCCTGCTTTCTTTGTCGCTTCCGATATCACTTTAAAAGCTTCTTCTGTTGTTGAATAAAACTTTGTTATCGAATCATTAAAATTCTTGTAAACTCTGCATTTATTATTAGCTTATATGTAAATGAGTTAACAGCAAAATAAAGCTTGATATAGAAAGTTTCAAAGTTATAACATTTCAATTAAATACATTGAAAACTGCTCGTTATACCGAGCGAAATGGATGAAGACATCTCTCTCACTCTTCCTCTCCTTTAATAATCATTTTAAATGTCAATTTCGAAATAAGCCATTCATCAATAAAATTTATCGACAAATAAATAATATCTTTTTTTGTATCAAATGGAAATTTTTTATTAGAAAGTTACTAATAATAAAGCAGCTAATACCTTTCTTAAATATTAAAGGAAAGAAATACTTTTAAAATGCGCAATTTGTGTTGATGACGATGCTTCGAAAGAATTTTAAGAATTTAGAGCAATGAGAAAGGGGAAACATTTTTACAGTTAGCGGTTTTCATTAGTTGATTGCTAAATACTTAAATTATGGTAATAACCCAATGACAGAGTTCTGCACAATGCGGCAAATCGCAGTGGCAAATATAGGTAGCACAGCGGCAGCAAAATTGCAATTACCCGTATTATAGTCGTGTAGTACTGCAAATTAAGTATTGTGCATGTGCTACTGTGTTCAATCAAGAGAAAAACGAGACTTGCTACTAGTTGCTACTAGTTAATGCATTGAAAATTGGAAACCACAAGTGCAACAAGCACTTTAATTTTACAATTACAACTACAAGGTCACTTAATTGTCAAATGCATGCAAAAAATATCTGACAAAACGATCTAAAAATGACTAACCAAATTCCAAAGAATTTAAACAGGTAAAAGTTGAAAGAAAATATATTTATATTAATTAATACCTCAGCTCAGAAATTGTTCTAACCATTTGGCGAAACTGAAATATATTTTTGATAACGTAAAGTAAATACACTAATTAAGTAAATCGATTATTTTTATTTTTAACATCATCAGACGATTTTAAAGCTTAAAATTCACAACAAGAATAAACGAAACCGACACCAGCAGGTTCTATATCTTCCATAACATCTTTTTCTCCACCATGTATGTTCGTATTTCGTAGTTCGCCTTCTTCGTCTAGACTTCTTTTTACTGACACAATACTACCACCAGTTTATATCGCTTTTATGATGATGAGTTTTGATTTTTAACGGTTTAACAAGCTGTAGCAACAAATTTTTCATCTGATATTTAGTGAAAATTGATTTAGGATTTTTATGTGAGACTTTTTTCTCTCTCTCTCTCTTCTGATGAGCTCACAAAAGTTCAATCTGAAACTGTTTTCTTGCCTTGCCCCTCATCGATCATCTAACAACCTCATCAAATCATAATCATAAAAAGTGTACGCATATCATAATAGAGTTGTACTTCATCTTGTACCCAATGAAATGAAAAACTCCATTCAACAATGTTACTACAATTACAACAATCAGTGATTATGTTGATGATGATAATACTTAATAATATGCTTTTTGTTTTTATTATTGTAACTGAACACGACAGGACATGAAATTGAAATACAAACTCGATTTCACTCTTGCATTTAGTAATAGCGAGTAATAGCTATTCCCTTATAAAAAAACCTCATTAGTAAAAGCTATCCATCCATCCATCTAAACAAAACAAAATATGACATTTTTCATTGTTACATTGATGATGATAAAAACGAGTTTAGATAATACATAATAATATATCGCTCTAAAGGATTTTTTCCCATGATGCGCGCCTACCAACCAACAAATGCAGTTCTATCTGCCTTCATCTTCATCAATAATTTCTGTTTATGTTGTTTTTTTCTCGCTGTTTCTCTGCCACACACACAAAAATATAAAATATTATATATTTAAGATTGACAGATAATGCAATTTTCATTATTATCGTTAGAACAAGAGCGCATTTTCATTGATTTGATACCGCTTGCTTGCTTTTGGCTTTACATGACAAAAGAATAGCAACAGCGCAGCGTAGTAGCAGTCTAAGAAAAATTGATTCTAGTTCACTGTCAGGTATTTATTTTCTATGAAAATTCTCCCAAGCTTTGTTATTATTGCTCATCTCTCCATTCAAAAAATAATGTTGATAGAAACTGAAGAAGCGTCAAGTTAGTTATTCGCTTTGTTATTATTTTTATAAAAATGATATCAATTTTTTAAAGACTTGAGTTGGTTGACTGTTGAATTGATTGTTAGCGCCGCTGCTGCCTGCTGCGCTGTTAAATTGACGGAGACGACAGTATTGCAACTGCAGCTGCAGGGAGAAGGCGTGGTAGCTTTTGTGTGGGTGACAACAAATCTTCTTTGCTCATTGTTGGAAAAATACTTGTTGAACTATTGTTTTTATATAAAGAGGAGACGTAAGAAGAATTGCATTAAAAATTAAAATTACGTAACAGTTATAATTATTACAAAATTGTGAAATAACAATAAATGAAAGTTTGTCCAATTATTTCATACATTTGTAATCATTTTCCAGAAATTTGTGGCGTGTCGTCGTGTTAGACAGTGAGCCGGAAATAAGCTGTGAAGATTTGCCGAAAGGACTTGGTGCTAGGCTTACAACTCTCATAACTGCGATAAGAATCTTTTACTCTTTATCATGAATGGGAGACTTCATCATCCCTCATTGTCGGTTGACATGAGACTGTCTTCTTTGTTCCTCTTAATTTCAATAACAGCATCTTGCTGCATAACCCTTACTGAAGGGTTCATAGTCGAACCTTTGGGCCTGTCCGGGGCTTACATCCCTTTTGGAAATTATGCCAAAGCAGGGAAAGCGGGGCCAGGGGTATCTTGGTCTAAAAATCTTGATGCTGAACTCCAATTAAGGTATATACTTATGTTTTGTGTACCAAGTACCAACACATGTACATGTGTAAATAAAAGTGAAATTGAAATTACCTAATTGTCTAATCAAACGTACATTTTCTTCTGCCCTAAATAAATTTTCCCTTGTCATCAAAATCTCGAAAAAATTTCACTTTCTGTATGAAAATTAATACCAATTTAAAGCATGATCGACTTTGTTTGCTCAATTATTTATTTCAATCTTTTTTTTGTTTTCTCTTGTCTTTTCTGTAATGCAGGAAAACCCTTTGCCAAAATCAAGATATCCCAGAAACGATCTTGTACCAATATCGGTTTGACAATTCAACTCAAAAGTGCTACAAAGTTGGTGAACAAGGGTATGTATTGCTGAGGAACAATTACTTAAGAGATTAAAGGATTTTCTCTTAAATTCACTTTCTTGTTTTTATTATTTTATTATGTCCAATTACCATTATAGCCATTATTATTAACTCTCGTATATCTCTATTTCAGTCCATGTGGGGACAATATGATATTCTTTGCTTATGCAACCAACGCAGCATACGGCTCTTGCGATTGCAATTATAATGACAATGGCAGAGCTTTGATTTATGAGCCATCGACGAATAAATGTCACTTTGTCTTCACTCGGGTACGTAACAGCTTATTCTATAAATAGAACAAATACGGAATGAAAATAGTAATGTTTAATCATCTTCTTGATCTTTCTACTGATAAGGATCAGAAAAATTGTTGACGATGATGTTTCTTTTCTTTTATGACTTGGGTGAAAAGGGTTACTGCGAAGAAAACCAATGGCTTACTTTTGACGATGAGTGGAAGCCCATGTGTGAGCCAAATCGTTGCTTACAGTACTACGATCATAAGAATAAACTTATTCCGAGCAAGAGCGAGAAAGCTGTGAGTGTTGAATTCATCCCGTTTGAGAAAGGATGTGCCCCTCTTGGGGAGACTTGCTATGATGTGGATCCTCAGTACAGCTCTCTTTCTCATCTACCCTTGGAAGTTCAATTCGTTAAGGGGAAGTTAAAATCAAGATGCGCCCCGGTGAAATATGCAGCTTGGAGATATCCCACTCCAAAGATGCAATGCGTACCAGGAGGATTCCTTTACACTGTACATCCGGTCACAAAAGGAACATGTCATATTCTTTTCGAGAAATAATCAAATAAACTGTATGCTTAAGAAGATTTCTACTTTTAATTTAAATAAATAAAATTGTTTACTATTAATATTTGCTTCGCTATAATGTTTATCTGTTAGTATTTTTTAAACGAAATAATGAGAGATGAGATGTTTTTGAGTTACAGTTATATAGCCGATTGCTTCCAGCTTCTAGTGGACTATATTTATTTTAATAGTTTTTAGTTTGACCGTAGCCGCTATAATTATAATCCCACAATCCCACCCCGACAGTATTGCATAGTTAAGAAATAAGTAACATTCTTACTGTTTTAACAATTTTATATTTTCTTCAAGAAATCGCTGACAATTTACAAGTTTATTTTAATAGTGAAATGTTTGAAAAAATGTTTTTAGGTCTTTAATCTGTGGTTTTTTAAAAAATAAATCCATTCTTATTTTCGAAATTATGAATGACATTATTGATATTTAAAAATATTTTACAGATACATTGATACAACATATTGCAGATTATATATTTATTTGCATCTAAAATCTTAAACTTTGCAATTTTGCTTAGTTAAAGTGTTCATTGACTTCTTTAATTATCGGTCTTTGAATTAAAGTTTATCAATTCGTCACTTCATGGAATCATGCAGCTTAAATATAGTTATAAAACATAATATAATTGCAGTAACTTGCAAAATAGATTGTTTATGTACAAATTTACAAATATATTGGATAGATGGACGTGTTTTAAATTGAAGTGACATGACATACCGTGTAGCTATTAGGTATACGAAAGTTTACAAATGCTGAACAGGATTAATTAATCTTTTCAGATGACTTTTCCAATCTTCCTTTAACCTGCTTCATCAAATTAGCTGATGCGATGTGACTATGTAGTTGACAAAATGTCTTTTACTCACAAGTTCACGACAAATATCTGTATCAACATCTTTCTCTCAATTCATTTAACGAGCACGATACATTCATATAAAACTGGGATTAAGTTCGTCGCGCCGCAGTAGACGTCTTCATTATATCATAATCAATGCATTATTCATTACTATTACCATTGATTCATCACAGAAACGTAATTAATTATACTATACACTACACGACGATTATGTATTTGCTACTATCACGTTTAAGAAAACATGCAATGAATGTTAACTAATATCCTTCTTATTTTTATTTTAATAGAAAAGGGAAAAAATCATTGACTTTACTAAAGTGAGTGACAACAAAAGTAGCTCTTCTTTTGCTTCTGATGTGATGTGATATTCCATTCACCTTTTCACAATTTAAAATACCATTTCCTCTTAATATATCACTCATGTCGGATCAGAAAGTAACTTTTCCTTCCTGTAGCATTTTGCCAATAAATACTACCTGACAATACGAAATACTACATAAAACCTTCATTTTTAAGAGTTTAGAGATACCAATCATCAATTTAAAATTGATTGATCTATTCATAAAAGTGACCAGTTTTTACACTTCCTTATCTACCTGCTCGTACCCAAGCAAAGGAGATTCGAAGGATTACAATTCAATACATTGTTAATTGGACTTTATTATTGAGTGGTACTGTATTTGGCTTTCTTCCCCAATATGCGGGGCAATTGGAAGGCAGGATTTCTACTTGTCTTGTGCGTTTTTGGTAAATCATAAATTGATTTTCATTTAAAAAATAATTTATTCATCAAATTATCTGTCATAACTCGTATGATTTAATTCATTGCTGCTCAATGATTATTTCTTTTTTTGCTGCTTGTTTTCATACAGGACTGAAGTGTCATCAAGCACCAGGTAAAAGTTATAAAATCTCTAACTAAGCAATAAAATGAGCTATAAATAAACTCCTACTTTATGATTCTACTGTCAATTAAATATTCATAATGGGAAGGAGAAAGAGAAGAGGTAGCAGGTTGTTAACATAATGGCATTACAATAATAATGCATTAAAAATAGTACATTTTTACTTAAGACATTGCTGCTATATAAATGCTTGACCTGTCTTAATAGAATTGGTATTAGCAATTATTTGCTTCTACTCGTACTCTATAATTATGTTGTAGAAACTTAGAAACTGCAATATTTTATATAAGCATAATATATCTGTAAGTAAAGAGTTTAACTTTATCATGTTAGTATAACAGAACTGAGAAAGAAACATACAAAAAATGACTTATCTCACAACAACAATCATAAAATGTGTTCAACAATGCTTCTGCTGCTGATGCAACAATAAAAAGAAAACAGTTGCGGAAGACTCATCTTTTTAATCTTATCAAATTTACATTTACATTATTATATAAGTAAGCTCCGAATCAGATTGTGATAGAGCTAACATGGAATTTTAAAGAGAATGCATTTATAGCTCAATGTATTGAAAAGCATAATATTGAGCATTATAGAAGGTATTTACAAACCGTGAAAAGCACAATTATAATCACTAAAGCATGAAAATCGGTAATTTTGCTAAAACAATCCGAGAAAATCATTTCACATTAAACTGAAAATACTGAATACCAAATCCTAAATACTGAAATAGTGATTTCCGTTTTGTACGAACAATTATCCGAATCAGGGAAGCATGCGCACACATTTTATCTTGAAGAAAAAGCATAACAAAGGATATTTTCAGATTGTAAGGAGTAAAATGAAATCTACCGTAAAAAATTGCTTAGAAAATAAGAAACTTGCTATGAGAGTTGGGCTTACAAGGTAACGGGTAAATGCAAATGACCCATTTTATGAAGGATGCATGCCTGCTTCAATATTACCTTCACCCGTTCATGATTCATGAATCTCACACTATGCACACGTGCGTATTTGTCATGATGAATAAGGTTTACTTTTTATTAGAAGTCTCACTTCGAAGCAGTGAAAAGGATTTTGTTGACTTTTGCGGGTATGCTAGCAATTTGACACCTAAGCAGCGAATGTACGAATGAATGATGATGATGAATTTTCATGAAGGAAATTTTTCAATGTCAACTCATGAACCTGAATTTTTATAAACTGTTTCCTGTGACGGAGCTTTTTAAGATCTGTGAAAGTATAGCTGCAGTTGAAGGTTTTTATTCGTAGTAGTATCTTTTGTACAGCAGAAAGTTATTATTTTAAATTCTTTACTCATAAAGTAGATTATTGAAGTAGATAAGTAAATGCCTTCCGTTTCGTGCACTTGTCACTTTTACCTGTGTAAATGTGAATTGGTATCGCATATCGAATTTCATCCAGATTGGTGAAGGAGGAGGAGAGCACCAGGCCAGTCGGTACAAGGCCATGTGCTAGATTTCCCTTTTTTCTCTTTTATCTAAAAGACCTTTTTCAATAATTATCCTTTTCAGTGTAACATACAGACACAAAACCTTTCTTCTTATCCTTTCTCTGACAAGTCAACAGCTACAACGTGCATATATTCTGCTGATTATGTTATGAACCCAGTCTTTATGCATTTATTTAGGTATTTCCAACTCCAACCTTTTCACAAAAAACTAAATACCTATCCAAAGAAAAATACGTCAGAGTTAGAAAAGAACAATCAACCAGCAGCAGCAGCATTCTATTCAAATCCATGCATAAAATTTCTCATTCTTATATTACGTACGTAGATTAAACTGGTAGTGAACTGACTTGAAATGGGTATTATTATCTTCACCTGCTTAAAATGAGAGAAGATTTATTCTCTCAACCTCATCATGTATTTGGAATATCATGCTTTGAAGAAAAAGAGAAGAAGAAGAATAAATACATTTTTCTTTTAAGGAAAGGTATTGCCATTGTTGTGTATTTTATTCTGCTACACAGCACCAGCAGCAGCAGTTTGAATCTTTACCGTGAGTGATGATCATTCTTCATTATTGCATATCAAGTTAGGTACTTAACCATGAAAAGAGGTGAATTGGATGAGATTTTATGCATCTGTGATGCTTTTATGCGTTGCTGCTATCATCGGCTCAACTGTTCTCCTTAAAAGCAAATAAAATTCGAAAGATGTTGTTGGTTTTCATTATTACAGGCGGATATTATTATTCTGAAAACTATTGTGTTAATGATGGTAGGGATGTTGATGATGATGATTATGAGGAGGATAACGATGATGATGTAAAACCTTTTTTCTAAAAAGTATTTTATCAGTTTACTCTCTTGTGTTGTTGAGATTAGTTCTTCCTTCTTACTACAAGAAAATAATATTGATATTGATACATAATTGCAGGCTAAACTTACTGAATAAAATAAAGTTTTAATATGCGATGTGACGCAATCATAAATCAAGAAAGTAGATCTCATCTACAGTGAAATCTCAAATCACAGCTTGACATGGTCGGTCAACTATTCATTAATGAAGATAATAATTGCTATTATGAGGGAGATCTTCTTCATTTTCTTCATATTAAACTTTATCATCAACAGAGGACAGGAGGAGAGAAAGATAGTGTAATAAAAAGGTTGTTGTGTCCACACCACTTTCTGTCTCTAGCTTTCGATAAAGGTTTCGTGAGTGAGTGAGTGAATAAATGACTAGGTTGACTAAGCAAGGTTGGTTGTAGTTGTAGTAGTACTTATCTATCTATCCTTTCCTCACAGATATACCAATCCACCAATTTTAATCATTAAATAGAGCCAAACTTACTTTTTACTTTACGTATGACATGACAACTTGTATTTTGGTCGCCAACAACATCAACCTCCCCAGAGAGAATATCAGCCTTAGCTTCAACACCACCACCATCATCATCATTTTCATGTGATACACGTCAACCGAGAACTAAATCCTCTTGTTTTTCTTCTTTTGCTGTTGCTTTCGCGTACAACAAACAAAGTTATAATCGTTAATAATATTACTTATTGTTACGATGAAAATTTTTTGTTGGTCACTTCTTCTCTGTAACGGGATTAGATTTAGTAACAAAACATCGTCAGTTTATCAGTTTTATTAGTTAAGCAGGATTCATTGCTTTTACTGCTGCTGCTACTAAACTACTGCCGAGTGCCGAATCATTCACTGACACAAATTCCTTCTTCTGCATAACAATTAGCATTGCCAACAAACAGTAGAATCTAAGCAGTTGTTTTTGTTGTTGTGGTTGAAGTTGTCACAGAAGAGTCAGTGAGCCAAATTCATTCATTCATTGCATTGGCAAAAAATATTACGATGTGATGAAGAAGATGCTTCTCTTCTGGGTTTAGCGAGGAGGATGATGATAAATGGAGGCAACGAATAAAACGTGACTCGTAGCAATATCCTCTTTTGAATCTCTGCTCATTTACATGACTTGGCACAAGAGGAAGTTATTACTGCTTCACAAACAGCAGCAGAAGCTTAAAATAAAATACGACACAACAGGGTATTCATTGTTATGTGATTGTTATTACTGTGCTACTTATTGTTGACAAGTATTTTTGCGACAATCAAATTAATATATATTTGTATGTGATGTGATGATGTAGTACGTATACGAAAGATTTATGCAAATGTTAATATTTACTACTTACATAGTGCAGCATCGAAACGGTCACGTTAATGAGCCTGGAAAGCTTTTCTCCTCGTGAAAATAATGTATTGTGGAAAGTCGTGATGATGTAGTAAAAGCATGAAAGTGTTTCTTTGTGTGTTGTTAGCAAAACCAAAACGTTCCATGAATTTAATGATAAAACGGAAGAAGAAGCAGGGGTACTATGTGCATAAGGACATTACGTAACAGAAAAGAACTGCATAACATTAAACGTTCAGTTTGTAGTAGTCTACTGCATTCCGTTTGTAGAGAGTTTTTCAGTCAAGAGAAAGGAAGCTATAAAGATGATGTTGAGAATGTCAAGAGGGTTGTCTAGTTTGAGGATAGTCTCATTATCCGTCTCACTCTCCTTCCTACTAGCTCGGCTAGTCACGATAAGTTTTGGATTTGTTCTGGTCTCCTTTGCAGCGTCTGCAAAGAACTACGAAATCGGAAATGTTTATACCTACGACTATATTCTGGGGTTGGAGTTGAACGAGCCAAGTAATCCGGAAGGAGATCCTGCTTCGAGGGCAGCGGTGTCAACG
>JAHZNJ010002558.1:0-12836 GCA_027744475.1 Lepidocyrtus cf. sotoi NNG-2020
CACAGCACAGTATACAAGAGATGCGTTGACTTTTATTTCAGAATTTCAGATCCTTTTTTACGATCCGATTTGATTTTAAAATTAAGAAATTATATACTAATTTAAGTTTTTTAAACAATCTGGTTTATAACTTACAATCACAAACTAATTAATACTGTTTACAATTAATAACATAAAAATGTACCGCTATTTTATTTAATTGCTAAAAATTATTTATTTATTTCAGAAAATGGATTTACTAGGAATTAAAAATTTAACAATTTTTGTTTTCACTTTCTGACTTTCTCCAACGGAATTTCTACTAGATTCTTTTCTCATATATAGAATCTGTAGATTGTAGATACGTATATTATGCAAATTAAGTTCACAGTAAATTACCTTTTCCAAATTTTAAGAAAAATTTATTTTTGGGGCATTGTGAAAAATTTTAAAGTAGGAAGGAGTTGTCAGAAAATTACGTTTAACGCCATTTTAAATATAAATTATGAGAAATTTTACCTAAAATATAAAGGTAATCAATTAATAAGGGTCCAATATTAATAACATAATATTATAAGTTACCTGGTATAACAGCAAAATAGCACCAACACGTTGTCTGAAAAAGTCTCGAAAAAACTAAAAGGGACAGTCTTTTAAACCCATTTATAGGTTTATATATATAGGTATAGGTATATATATAGGTAATAATTGTATTTAAGGGAAAATTTAAAGTATTTTTCAGGTTATAAATAAACGAGTGTTACATTTAGCTTTTATGCGCATTAAAATATATAATCTCCATTCTGCAGAAAATACAGGATGAATTGCCAATGCCAATTATCTCCGAAACATTTCATACATTTATTTTAAAAAAACTAGTAAGTGTAAGTTCAAATTAAGTTTCCAATTTAGTGAGGCTCGTTTGCACCACATATATAGCCAAGCAAATGTACACTTTTCACACTGAATAATTCAATTATTTTTTGTTCATTTTGTGCTTTTATTTGTTTTGTAGTCAATACTACTTGCCTTATTCGTTCGAACTAGCAAATATTATTAAATTATTAATTAAAGAGCTGAAAAATTATCACGTTTGCTACCTCAATACCTGATATGAAATACAAATATTACATTTTTGATTTGAAAATAATTAAGTTTTTCTCTCTCGTATATTAAATAGTAGGTAGGTACTTAAATTGATAGCCTCAAGTCTAAACTCACTCAAATTCCCATCACGCCACACATCTCTCTATATGCTTTTTTAAACTATTTCAAAATAATGCTGATGGAAATTAAAAAGCTCTAAAAAATAAAAATGTACTAAAATTACAATAAATAAATACATCAATTCATTTAGCAGCACTAAAAATCATTTATTGTTATAATTGACGCCTAGAAAATTAAAATCAAGTTGCAAAATAACTAAAATATTCTTAGAATATTCATGTATGAAATTAAATAATTTATGAAAACAAAAAATAGAAATTGATAATTTAAAATAAAAAATAAAGAGTTAGAATCATGCATCAACGAAACGGAAGAACAAAACAGGAGTTTTAAATGGAAGATGCATCTTTCGATGGAATATTATTTAGAAAAGGAAATCCCCTGTCCCAGTAGTAAAATGGAGGTCCCATCGTGAAGCAATATTTTTGATCAAGCGGTTGAGATCCTTCTACCCAGTACATTATATAAAAGTTGCACATCTCATCTTCGTTTGTCAATCTGCAATTTCAGATAACCATTAAAATGAATGCCCCTCAAGTAAACACTTTTCCAAATGTTTTTTTTCGTAAAATTACCCAATTTTTGTTATCCGATTCCGATTGCTAACCATTGTACATCTTGCAGCCTGTGGAGAAAATGAGGAAAAAATCAGAGACAATATCACATTGCCCCATTCTTGTTAGAGAACCGATTTTAGCAAGTAATAATTTTTCATACATTGAATTATATTATGATTCCAAAGCTAAGCTTGATTTGTTTAATAAAATATCATATTTATTCGTTTTCCTTACCAAAACATCACCTTTTACCACAGTCATATTGTTAGAAACCGGGTAAAACATTTGAGGCTTCATCGGATTCTTTTTCCCAATCAGCTCCCATTCATCTACACCTTTATGATTTCTCCTAACCCGGTAGCCAGAAACAACGCGGCCTACAGAGAAAGTTACACCCATTATGTATTTCCATTACGAGTTTTGCTTGTTTTTTTCTTAGGTAATTACTGACAAAACTGTTTCCCAACATTTCTAATAAATTTTGAAAGTCGGTAGTATTGTAGTAGTACCTAAAGAGTGTGTGTGCGTTCTAAATGCAAAGGGATGCATAATTTTATTCTCATTGACTGTACAAGCAGACTCCATATATTCAGTGGTTCTTCCAGCAATATATCCGTTTGTCCCCAATAGGAAAACTCCAGCTGCCTTTGGTTGGGGGATGTCTGTGTAATGAAGAACCACTCCGGATGCGTCTACATGACCATCTGAACGAAATGGAGAAAAATTTAATGCAGTTTTAACTTTAACTTTGTGAGCTGAACACGGCTAATACTTGCAATTGGCAATGCAAACGTCACATGCATGCAATTTAATTCAAACAAAGTGGTTATTCTTTGAGCTTTGAGTCTCACTGTTGAATGCAGAAAAACCTTTAGAGCATGCGGCTGCTCTTTTTAGTCCCTGTTGCTTGGATTTCGCCATTTCGCCACAATCCCAAACTTCTTCGCTGCTTCCTGGTTCAGTGCAGCCAAACAACTGCATTAAACAAATTAAGGATTAGATAATTAAATTTATTAAACGATATTATGCAAAATATTATGTTTTTATGCGACTACCAAGTACGTACCAGCATGTGGTGAGCAACATGCATCGTGGCATTTGGGGAAAATCCAACTGTAACGTAACGATTAAATGAGATGAAATTAATCCTGCTGAATTAACATCTTTTGTAATTTACATATAACTTTTGTTCAACTGCACAAATTGTCTTTATATTTAAAACGCACCGATAAAGTGTTTCCTCGTTGGATCTACTCTTATTGGGGTACAAAGATACGTTTCCGGCTACAGTAAGCAGTTAAATCCACATCAATTATTTAAATTCGCTTTCATTATAATAACCGCAGCCTGTTAGGAAAGTCTTCAGCATGGATTTGATTTTAATTTATTTAAATACTACTTACCTTGGATGGGTTCACATTTGGCATAAGAATCGGATACGTTTCCGTATCAAAACTTAGAACTGAGGAAAAGTAAAGGATTAACACGAAGAAAACTTGTAGGCTACTAATTTGCACCGATAATTTCCACATTTTTCTCAATTTGAGGAAATTGTTTTATTTGATTCGGTGGTGGTGGTAAAGTAAGAACACAATTTTAATATGTTTACCCGCAGACTAAAGATTTAGCAACTGAAGTAAAATAATTCAAAACAGGTACAAAAGGATTTGAGCTAAAACGCTCCTGTGCTCTTTGCTTGTTACAATTACTTTAGAGAGGTAGGTGTCGTCAAACAGGATGAAAGTATGATAGCTCTTCAAGTTTACACTTCTTTACTTAACTAATTGGCTTCAATTTTCCTTGTCAGTGACATAATTGAACCTTTTCTCTCTCGCTGCGTAAATAATAGCGACGGATTTTGTGTATTCTGCGTGTCACTGTACCTATAGTATGATTCTCTATGAAACTAAATGAATAAAATGTAATAACAATAATGAATAGAACGTTAGTTTACTATTAACAGCTATTTCAACATAAAATTATTCCTTGTGCCTTTTTCGCACAACAGATATTATTGCGATTTCATTAACTTTCATTTCAGAGTACACCACGCAGTAAGTATGCAGTCTGTTAATCTGTTGCAAGCCAGAAGGAAATTTTGTTCCATATGAAAATATATTTGTGTTACGTACTTTTATGTAATGTATATAATTTTCACGAAATCTGTGCTATTAGTATTTGGACAAATGGATAGCAAGGCTAACAATAGAGGACACACAGGATATATATTCGTTTTTGCAAACCACACACTGATAATAATAATTGTTATAGCTCTATTTGAGCACTGTTATCGCTATTTTCTCCCACACACATTTCTTTTTAGATTTATATAACTTCAACTTCATAGGCGGAATTGTAAGCAGGGAAACTTTCCAGCTACTATTTTTACTTTCTTCACCATAAGGCATCCAATTCCAGTAAACGCTGTTATGCAGCCAGTATGGAAAAGGTCGAATTCGCGAGTTTTGCGTAGGCCGTGACGTTTGCGAAAAGATCCGGATCGATCGGAGTTGAGAAAGTGATATGATGGCGCCGACGCAGATAAAACAAACACTTTTCACAATTGAATTACATTCCCTTTTTGTGTGACTTTGCTTTCATTCATCTTCTTGATTTCGCTTATAGAAAATGCAATCTCTCTTTCTTCTCGTCAAATAAAATAGTAGAAGAAATTATCTGTCTTTTGCCAGATATGAAACGAACAATACATGTACTAAAAATAAAGGATTCATTCAACAAGAGGGATTTCACTCACTTTCCACTAATACACTGCATACAAAGTAAAATTAATATTAATAATTACTTAATTATCTTTTAGATCTTTATAATAAACAAACAATAAAAAAAGTCTATTAGCTTTATCACGTTCCCTGCTTTGACTTTATCATAATTTTGTCAAATTTATAATAAAAAGGTTTATTTGAAAATAATAGTACTACAAGCCGTGAGTACGCTTCTTCGTTCGATAAGAAATTTGAAATAATAAAAAGTTTTATTTGAAAATAATAGTACTACAAGCCGTGAGTACGCTTCTTCGTTCGATAAGAAATTTGAAGGCGTCATATCATAATTTTACTGATTTTATGACTGAGCAATGCTTTAATGGTTGTAATATGTCAGTTTAACCGTCATCTCATCATACATTTATGAACGAATGCTTATTTGAAAATGATTGTTAAGTCCATACATGATTTTCCTTTCTCGCAAAGGGAGGGCAATGAAGATGTCCTACATAGTAAAATAAAATGATGCAGTTTTTCTGAATCTTTAGCTAAAGAAAGACGAATGAGAAAACGATGATGAGATACAATGACTTCGCACTTTTTCATTGTATGAACATGAACAAAGACGAGTTAGTTTAATGCAAAGTATAAAATTGACAAATTTATGTCCTCTTCTCAAATAAGATAAACCGATATTTGATTCATTTATTAACCCACCATTGCAATGTTGTTCCTCTGGGCTGGGGCTTAAAGATGCATTAAAATTAGTAGTATCAAATATCAATGCATATTCGCGTATTTTGGTTTACTTGTACTGAACGCAGATTATTTTGTTTCGCCCGATAATGTTTGGCTAAATAAAATTATGACAAAATCTTTTTTCAAACTGCCGTTTTTTTCACTCCTTTCTTTCTTTCATGGTTGACTAGGTTTTAGCATTGAAAATCGGACTTTTTACCGATATGATTCAATTCTGTGCGAATGTTCAAAACAAAACTAACAAAACCAATTTTCAATCATACTAACAAAGAATATTAATCAATTACAACTTTTGAAGTTTATCTAGTTGACGTTTGGAATCAATTTGAAGACGTTTTTGCAATAAATAATTATAAACTGTTTTAAAGTTAAGTTTAGCTACTAAAACATAATAATAGCTTTGAAACTGATGAAGAAACTAATAATGACACCTGTAAAAAAAAAGAATCCCGTCACGAATTTTTGCGTGCACATTTTTGCGTGCACAATGTCACGCTCTGATTAGTTTGATAATGTTAAGGCCGGATTCAAGAAGAAAATCACACATTGCCCCGAAAACATTACTTTGATGGGAGTATTTTGTACCTACAATACGTAAATTATACTAAACTTCGAGACAGAAAATATGAAATGATGACAAGATGACATTGTCGTATTTTGCTCGAGTACTTGTACTTGACGCTTATCAAACTAAAATAAAAGAATTCACAAAAATGTACGATTCAGGTACGTAGATCGGACAGAATGTTTTTGTAACTATTATCCCTTTACCCCTTCCTCATTTTGACCGACTCGAAGTGTTAGAAATTGTAATTTGCATTCTTTCAGGGTTACTAATACTTTAGCATAATGACATTCTTCTGTATTTTTTGTCTACGCAAAATAACTTTTCATGCGTAAGTAAGCACCTACAACGACGAGTGGCTTAGTTAATATTATGCGTACGTACGTTTTATAATAATGTTTTAGTTTTTTTATTTCACGCTTTCTTGATTTGCCAAAATGCATGATTCCGTTTTAAACTACCTATAATGATTTGAGTTCAATTTAAATGGTTTAACCTTAACTTTTCTGGGAAGCGTAGCGGGGAAGCACAAATACAATATTTTATTCATTAAATAATAACAAACCATTAAAAACTTATCAAAAAAATGTATGTGAGAATAATTAATTGTTGCATGATTCTAACCTATTAGCATTATGCGCTTTCAATCGGTTAAATAAATTGCCTTTTTATGATATTCATTATGAGGAGATTTTGTGATAGGTGAATGTTTCGTCAACGAATGGGAGGAAAATAAATTGTATGGCTTGCACTTTCAATGTATTCGTGGTGAAATAATTTTTAATTTCTTTGCTTCTCAGTCCTTAAATAACACAGTTTGCGGTAAGTACACTCTTCTGAAAATACTAATTTACATAAAATAATTGACAATAATTTCCACAATGCCTATCGGTCTATATATTAAAGTAGGTACCTACATATTTTCAAAACCTCATTTTGCACAGTTATTATTACCAACGAAGAAACAAAGTTATAGTATATAGCTATTTTATTTCATATTAATGAAGGTATGCTTAAGGTCTGCTGAAATGAAATTAACAATCCAAAGTATTTACAATACAATTATTTCATTTGTCTAAATAATTTTCTGTCTTACGTTTGCATTTTTTCAATAGTTTTACCCCATTTTTAATGAAATGCGTCTAACTGCTCTATAAAGCACCAAAATTGTTAATAGAAGCGAAATAATATATTTCTTTCACTGCAATAATTATAATTACTGTTTCATAATAAGTTAAGAAGTATTTGAATATAATAAATAGTGGTTTATTTTAACTAATCATTTATATGTAAGTTATGAAAAATAAAACAGACATTTACGGATTGAGGCACTGAAATACAAGGATATATCTTAAATACTGTTGCTCTGTGTGCTGTCAACTTTTTATGCTTACTTAATGCATTCATTCTGTTTCTTTTTACCGCCTAATTCTCATTCAATATTTCAAAACCCAAAAATAGAACGGTTATCATTCATGGTGTAAGCAAAAACTAATCTAGAAAACTAACAAAGTAGCAAGAGACTATTATGCCATAAATGCATTTAGATGGCCACCGGTATATTATGTTCTACAAAATGCTTTTTTGTCGCAATTGAATCATCCGAAAAAAAGCATCTGAAATCTGGATCTGATAATTTTCGATTAGCTGAAAAATATTAATTAATTTGGTATTTAATTCACAAAATTATAGTCATGTCGTGTCTTCTATCCTTAAAAATTGTGTTGTCAGATTGAGGTCAAAGAGATGACTAATGACTAAATATAAATAATATAATGTAAACTGACAGTGCAGTTCATCCCTTCGCTATTTATGCACACTTATCACCAAAAGTCTTTTGGTTAAGGTTAACATAATAATCTGTCAACTGCCACAAAACGGTTGCAGCAGTAACACATACGATTCTTTCTTATCCTGGACATAATTGAGATTAGGTTTTAACTCGTACTCACACAGTTATTTTTTCTCCAACGATGAATTGATACGACAAAATTATTATAATAACTAATTAAGTACGGTGATAGTAAAAACAAGTAAAAACAAATTATCGATAAGACTCTTCTGGAACACAGACAAATTGCATTATTGTGTACGTAAAATTAGAAACAAGGAAAGTCAATTGATGACCCAAAGCTTTTTTAAATACAAAATATAATAAAGTCGTTACATTTGAAATTCGTAGCGATGAAAAAAAAACTCATCAAAAAATCGTTGAATCCAAGTTACAATAAAGGCAAAAAACGAAAAATGCAACACTGCCAACTAATTAAGTCATTAAAGGAACTTTATCATCTGAATTACTTGAGCTGTGGTTCGGAATAAGGAATCGGTCTGTTCTTCTTTGAATGACCATTGCACGAAACATTGTGAGACTTGACAGAGCGGACAAAATTATCATAAACGTAAGCATTGCACCCCATCCATAATGATCCGAAATGTAGCCAACGATAGGTCCTGATAAATCAAAAGAAAAATCATTTATATTAATATTCGATTTTTTGTTAGCTAATCAGAACTGACTTCATTTTACAATACAATAATCATTATCTTTAAACAAACCCTCGCAAACTGCACCGAAAGTTCCAACTCCATTTACCAAACCCGTTACTGCAGCACCAGATCGCATTCCATTTGCTTCTCCCATTTTCATGGACAAGGATCCGGCTAAAAATTAGAGCCATTAATAAATATCAACAATCATTAATTAATTATAAAAATAATAGGAACGTTTTAGAGTTTCGTTCGCTCATTTTGATGCACTTCGGAAGTGCGGAGCTCCATTCCATACCTAACAGAGAGTCAGCACCGCCATTTGTTGCTCCAGCAATCAGCATGAAAATTGCATTGTAAAAGAAGCCCAACTTTGCCGTAACTGCAAACAAGGTCATCGTGATAGAACTGATAGAGACAAAGAGCCACATGCCAAGGAATGTATCCTTCTTGAATTTCCTGTCCAGAATGTATCCGATGAAAGGGGACCCAAGGGAGCCTCCCACGTCAAATATGGTGGAGAACATCCCGGCTTGAGCAACTGAATACTGTAGATAATGAACCAAGAATATCGGCAGCCACAACAACATGCAGTATCGAACAACTTTTAAACATAGAACTGTCATTGACACTTCCGGAACTGCAGGTATCCTCCAAAGCTGGCAGAATGTCTTCCTTCCGGGACCACCACTGCTATCATCACCAATCTTTGACATTATCATTGATTCTTTGCCTGGAATGGTAACATGCTTCTCATCCGGAGTAAGCAACACGCAGTAGACAATCACCCCTAATGCCACAGCGATCACTGAAGACGGTAGAAATACCATTCTCCAGCCGTATCCTGCAAGGACATTAATGTGTATCACTTCACTACCACCGCACCATCACTTGCTATTTTAAACTTCTCTTACAAGGTATTGACTTACGATATTGAAGATGCACTGCTAGAGCAGTTCCAAACAGTCCTCCGACGTATACAGAAGTGGACAGAATCCCAACCACAGTGTTCAATTGTTGATCAGGATACCATGCACAAACAGCCTTACAAATGGCAGGCCAACAGGGCCCTTGAGTAATTCCATTTATGAGCATTGTAATTAGCAGTAGTGCATATGAGTTCCATGCGCCAAATGTAAACATCGCGGTTCCTCCAACTAAACAAATACAAATCCCAAAAATATTAGTTAGGTGTGTAACATAACGGCCAATAATGCGTTGGAATTTGTAAAAAAATATTTCTTACACGATAGGCAAAATGCAATAGTTAGCCGAGGTCCCAGGCGATCCCCAAGTCCTCCCCCAAACACTTGGATCGCTGCATATGGTAGTAGAAATGCTACATCAAGGAGACCCAAATCCGTTTTTGATAATGAAAATTCGGCTTCTAAAAGTGGTTTTATAATACCAATAGGTTTTCGAAGAAAATAAATCTGAAAGTAGTAAAATATTTTATAATTGCGGTGCGATGCATTTTTTACATTTCTAAAAATAGACTTGATTTTTATTTTAACAAAAAATACTACTTACTATGGCATAGCTAATCCATGCAGTAACAAACACAATTATTTGGTGTCTTTTTAAAATGGTACTCATTTTAAATAATTTTTGAAGTCAAGGTAAGATGAAGAAATAGCCCTGCACTTATACTTCAAATATTATAAAGAGCATCCAATACCCCGCGAGTGACAGTATCGGATAAGTTACTGCTTGTGTCTGACTCAATAAATGGATCTTCGACAAATCCAGCTGCGGGATTAGTGACAATGGTGCTTTCCGAGGGAAAATGATCTTCGCAAAAGATTGCCACTGAAGACTCTTCTTTTCTATAATTTACAAAAGTTAATTATCTATGAGATTTAACAACAAATATCACCTAGATGTATCATTGACTCTCTATTCTCATTCATATCCGTCACGTCAGTCATCATATTAGTTTAGCCGAACATACCTATTGTACTTTGCATTTGCACTACATTACGCAATGCAAATGACAATTTTACTAGTAATACTAATATTCACTTACGGAAATTGATTTTTACGGCTATTACAAATATTCAAGAATCCAAGGACTTCTTTTGGTACAGGACTAAATGTGAGCATAGTCTGAAGATAATGCTCCAAACTGGTTCTACGGGATTCTAGCACCTTTACAGAAGAATTGCGCACCTTCTTAGGAGGAAACCCTGGAATATCGCTACCAAACTGCTTTCGAAGCTGCGAAAAATATTGAAACCATAAAATTATTAGGATTACATTGTTCCGATAAACTTAAATATAATTGCGTGCATTAGATTGCAATTACACAAATTAATAGGATAGAATAAATCGTAATACAAATATGATCGTTAATAAGTGCGGCGGGTAAAGGTAAGAATAATAAGCAAGCAGCGTAGAGATTACTACTACGGTTCGTGATTTCCGGTCGCAATCACGAAAATCGTCAAANTAAATATAATTGCGTGCATTAGATTGCAATTACACAAATTAATAGGATAGAATAAATCGTAATACAAATATGATCGTTAATAAGTGCGGCGGGTAAAGGTAAGAATAATAAGCAAGCAGCGTAGAGATTACTACTACGGTTCGTGATTTCCGGTCGCAATCACGAAAATCGTCAAACAAAAATGTGACATCATCATCGAACGATGATAAATGTGCAGTAGCGTGACGATAGCATTACATGATTCAAATGATTTGAGTTTTATTAATCTATAGGCAATATAGATAGAAAGTTATCTGATATTTACAGGATTACTTAATAGGGTAATAAAATGAATTATTCAATATAAAGCTTTAAGTTACAAAAGCAACAATATTTTACGCACCTCTTTGTGCAGTTGCAAGAAGTCAGAGTAGCGTTTATCTAAGTGTAACACTTCATCTTTATTATGTATTTCAATGCGATATGTATGGTACTTCTTATTCCTCCCACGAATTTCTACGCACTGATAACTTGTTATAAACGCTTTGATCATGGCATCCTTGGAGTAAGGAGGAGAACTGTTTTTATTTTTCCAGTATCACCCATGCTTTGGCATTTCCCCAGCTTAATGTCATTATTAAATGATGCACTCGAAAACTATTACGAACAATTTAAACCAACACCTTCGAATATTTTTTGCTTTTTAGTAGAGCAAAGACGAGTGGACGAAATTATTACAAACAAACTAGCACGAACTTTTAAAAACTGTCAAGCAAATCAAAAATGGCATGCTTCATGCTATAAAAAACTTATTTTCAAACAATGGAAAAGTGCATCATAAATACATCGAATTTCATCAGCAGCAGCGTAATAAAAGCGTTTCCGTTTCTTTGAACTGTTCTAGTTTTCCAAAGACCTGCGTTTTAACTTATGATTTACTTGCAGCTTAAACAAACCAAACCCTACAATTTAGGTTAAACGTTGATGGCATTTGTGTTGAAGAGAAGAAAATGAAGGTAACAACAACAATTGCTAATTGTGAAGGCTGTCAGTACAATAAAATGCATTATTCATTTTAATCACTCGTCAGAAGCAGCACGCCCGAGAATGCACATTAGTGCAATATGTCCTAGATCAACAACCGACACCATAACATAGCACAAATTATATTATTATCGGTTCAGTTTTCCGTTTTTCTCGTAAATATTCCAATTAATCAGATGGTGAATATAAACAAATTGTATCGTGGGATGGTTTTAGAAATATTGAAATCCAATGGTGAATAGGATTCAATGCCACAATTAAAAAAATAAACCATTATCGTCAAAGTAAGCTCACGATAATTTTTAGCCAAATATCTACACAACGTATTTAAACATTTAAACTTGCTTGCTTTCTATAAAAATAAATTATAATAAGTAACTTACTTCAAATGTTTCTCGTCATAATAGGATTTAAAATCTTAGCAAACAAATAGGCACTAACCAATGTAGTTAATTAATTAACGACTCAATTCCAAACTCACATGCAATTTTCTTTTTTCTGCTTTTATCAAGTGTTATGAATTCTTCATTAGAACAAAAGTTCAAATCAAATCAAAATATCACTCAGCAAATGAAATTCAGCTGATATCAAGATTCATGTGTATTAATGTCACCGTTTGAGTAATTTAGTAATTCCGTGCACTGCTGATAGTGCTGATTGATGAGATGAGCTGCTGATAAAGGAGATGATTTTTGTATGTAAACATTATCGATTGTTTTGAACCTAAGCAAGCCTTGCAAACTAGCGCGCTTCTGCTCCAGTCGCCCCATACCTAAACAATAACGGATTTGACACACGCCCAAAGTTTGTTTGTGAGGAGAGGACGGACGCGGACGTAAGGAACGTTTTTTGTGTTTTTCTGCTATGCTTTTCCATGAGTTTGAGTTTAAAATCGAAATCGATTTTATCATCTCGTACCAACATTAAAAAAACTAAATGGGAAAGTCTTCAACATTTCTTTAGCTCTGATATTGCAAAAATGCCAAGCGAATGACGGAAAACGTGTGAGAACCTACGAATATTTGTTTTATTCTAAAAATCATTATTACATAGGTATTAACTTT